>CM049802.1:26373120-26423120 GCA_027422405.1 Ptychobarbus kaznakovi | reverse complement strand
AGCGCAGATCGCGAATCATTTGGTTCAGTTCGGGACTTCAGAGCGCAGAGCGCGAACCATTTGATTCAGTTCGGGACTTCAGAGCGCAGAGCACAAATCATTTGATTCAGTTCGGGACTTCAGAGCGCAGAGCGCAAATCATTTGATTCAGTTCGGAACTTCAGAGTGCAGAGCGAGACTCATTTGATTAATTTCGGTACTTCAGAGCGCAGAGCGCAGATCGTGAATCATTTGGTTCAGTTCGGGACTTCAGAGCACAGAGTGCAAATCATTTGGTTCAGTTCGGGACTTCAGAGCGCAAAGCATGTATCATTTGGTTCAGTTCGGGACTTCAGAGTGCAGAGCGCGACTCATTTGATTCAGTTCGGGACTTCAGAAAGCAGAGCGCGATTAATTTGGTTCAGTTCGGGACATCAGAGCACAGATCGCGAATAATTTGGTTCAGTTCGGGACTTCAGAGCGCAGACCGCAAATCATTTGATTCAGTTCGGGACTTCAGAGTGCAAATCATTTGATTCAGTTCGGGACTTCAGAGCGCAGAGCGCGACTCATTTGATTCAGTTCGGGACTTCAGAGCGCAGAGCGCAGATCGCAAATCATTTGGTTCAGTTCGGGACTTCAGAGCGCAGAGCGCAAATCATTTGATTCAGTTCGGGACTTCAGAGCGCAGAGCGCGACTCATTTGATTCAGTTCGGGACTTCAGAGCGCAGAGCGCGACTCATTTGATTCAGTTCGGGACTTCAGAGCGCAGATCGCGAATCATTTGGTTCAGTTCGGGACTTCAGAGCGCAAATCATTTGGTTCAGTTCGGGACTTCAGAGCGCAAAGCACGTATCATTTGGTTCAGTTCGGAACTTCAGAGTGCAGAGCGCGACTCATTTGATTCAGTTCGGGACTTCAGAAAGCAGAGCGTGATTCATTTGATTCAGTTCGGGACTTCAGAATGCAGATCGCAAATCATTTGGTTCAGTTCGGGACTTCAGAGCGCAGAGCGCAAATCATTTGATTCAGTTCGGGACTTCAGAGCGCAGAGCGCAAATCATTTGATTCAGTTCGGGACTTCAGAGCGCAGAGCGCGAATCATTTGATTCAGTTCGGGACTTCAGAGCGCAAAGCACGTATCATTTGGTTCAGTTCGGAACTTCAGAGTGCAGAGCGCGACTCATTTGATTCAGTTCGGGACTTCAGAAAGCAGAGCGTGATTCATTTGATTCAGTTCGGGACTTCAGAATGCAGATCGCAAATCATTTGGTTCAGTTCGGGACTTCAGAGCGCAGACCGCAAATCATTTGATTCAGTTCGGGACTTCAGAGCGCAGAGCGCAAATCATTTGATTCAGTTCGGGACTTCAGAGCGCAGAGCGCGACTCATTTGATTCAGTTCGGGACTTCAGAGCGCAGATCGCGAATCATTTGGTTCAGTTCGGGACTTCAGAGCGCAAATCAATTGATTCAGTTCGGGACTTCAGAGCGCAGAGCGCGACTCATTTGATTCAGTTCGGGACTTCAGAGCGCAGAGCACAGATCGCGAATCATTTGGTTCAGTTCGGGACTTCAGAGCGCAGAGCGCGAATCATTTGGTTCAGTTCGGGACTTCAGAGCGCAAAGCACGTATAATTTGGTTCAGTTTGGAACTTCAGAGTGCAGAGCGCGACTCATTTGATTCAGTTCGGGACTTCAGAAAGCAGAGCGCGATTCATTTGATTCAGTTCGGGACTTCAGAGCACAGAGCACGATTCATTTAGTTCAGGTCGGGACTTCAGAGCGCAGATTGCGAATCATTTGGTTCAGTTCGGGACTTCAGAGCGCAGACCGCAAATCATTTGATTCAGTTCGGGACTTCAGAGCGCAGAGCGCAAATCATTTGATTCAGTTCGGGACTTCAGAGCGCAGAGCGCGACTCATTTGATTCAGTTCAGGACTTCAGAGCGCAGAGCGCAGATCACGAATCATTTGGTTCAGTTCGGGACTTCAGAGTTTCTTTTATTTATGCCACAAAATAATTATTTAAGTGCATTTCATCTTGTGTGTGCTTTCATGGGCCTGATAAGCATTTTGTGAAATTCTATATCTGCATTTCATCTTGTGTGTGTGTTTTGAATATGAAGCGGTGTTTTAACGGAAAAGTATACTTTTTCAGTTATTTAATTCTTTACGAAAGTTTTCCAAGTGGCTTCAAAAACAAGACACGTTTTTAAATTAAGAATTTTATTTTATACATTTAAATTAGGGATGTTCATTTCGGTTATTTTTCCTAACCGTTAACCGACAAGAATATTTGAAATTAGAACTGAATTAAATTAAAAAGAATAAGTGTCTGTGACCAGTTAAAAATACTAACATTTGTTTTTCGGGGATTATTAATTTTACATGCGCAAAAAGCAGCAAACATCAGAATGAGGATTTACATGATCATATCATTATCACCCACCTGCAGCACTTCTGCGAGCAGAGAAAAACATAATAAAGCTAGGCGCTATATATTATAACGAATAAATAGGCATATACTGTCAAATATATTTTCACTTAAATAATAATTTAAGAAAACGAAAGAAAAGCTGTGCAACAAGCAGCCTACTCTAAAAAATGCCTGGGTTATTTTTTTAACCCAAATGCTGGGTTGAGCCTTTTGGGTTATTTTTTTGGGTTATTTTTTCAGTGTTTGGGTAGTTTGTGTACATTTTATTTTATTTATAAAATTGTTTCTGTGCAGTATATCGTTCAAATGTATGCACAGCAACATACAGGCGGGGGTGTGAATCACTAAACAAATGTGCTTGTGTAGGTTTTATTGCTTGATGAAGAGTCTGATGCTTTGCATAAAATAAACTATTATATTTATAAAGATACAGACTACAAATACTTTGGATGTTAAAATATGTCCTCAGAGCTGTTTACAGTTTGTTTTTGGGCAGACTGTGAAGGCAATCGCAGTTCATTTTGTCCATGAGTGAAACGCAGGGCGGCGGTCTTATCCGTGAGCAGTTCCCGCCGAACACGACTCCAGCTCGGGCACGAGAGCCAGGGCCGTTACGGTGGAAACAGAATTACAGAGTGGTCAATTTACTCGTGAATTACGTCTGTTTAATGTTTAATCTTTACTTCTAATGTTTGTTAAACGAGATTAAATAGGCAATGTGTAAAGCTTACATAAAACCAAGCAAATGAGAAATAAAGGAAGTTATCACGTAAACCAGTGATTCTGGAGTATTTTACAAAAGTATTTAAGTTAATCTGTAAACATTATTTCATGCATAAAGTAAAAAAAATGAATATTATAATAGAAACGAATAAACCCATTAGCTGAGTTAAATAAACCATTTATGATGGGTTAAATAAACAATCCAATTTACTTTCCTAAAATTAACCCAAAATGTGTTCTGTCCTATATTTACCCAGCCTAAATTGGGTTGTTTTTAACCCAGTGTTTTTTTAGAGTATGCAGAGTTTGTTCATTATTGTGCTGCGCAAAATTAAAGCAGACTTATTATTTTTTTTGTCTTATTTTACAAAAAAGCAAAGATTATTTTTTTATTGTGAATGTACACAAATAAAAGCAGACCTTTTACAATTCCGATTATCTTCATGACTAAGAAGAGTAACTGCTTCCACTGTTAGAAGGGAAAAAATCACGTGCTTGCTCCAGCGCCGCATGCACTCACAATTAAGCATTCTACCTTGACAATGTAGCCTGTTCATTATCATTATAAAAAACAATCAGTAAAACATAAGGAAAAAACACACTGCTCTGTTTAAATATGTATCCAAATCTGTGCCATTAAGCCTTATCACCCTACCACCGTGAAGTTATGCAAAACATTTTGTTTTGCATGGATATTGTAAGGGAGGGAAATAGGCGTAAATAAAAGGTAAATAATATTTTGTTATTCAAATATCGGTATAGATTTTGCTATACCGTGGATACCGTTACATATTTATGGATTTCATTGGATGGACAGACAAAGATTTTTTTTCCTCGCAGTCGTTACTGCGTCATCAGCGAGAAAGAGATGCCCGCTTGATCGGACATAAATCAGAACCGGATAGTTTTTGCTCCAAACACATGATAGGCTTTTCGGAACTCCACACAAACTGGATTACAATAATTTCTCAAAATGTAATGGGTCCATTCCATCACCCTGAACGTAGGAGCCCCACAGGGTTGTGTTCTGAGTACAAAAAGCAGCTTTGATAAAAAAAAAACATAATAGTGCTTGAGTTGCGTGGGAGCAGCCACATGAGTGAGCGAGAGAGAGAGAGAGAAACCCCTCATACGTGGATGAGGTAAAGAGACTTACATCATGGTGCCAGGACAACTGTCTCTCTGGACGTGAGCAAAACTAAAGAGCTGATTGTGGACTTCAGGAAGAGACAGCAGCGGCCCTACACTCCTCTTATGATCAGTGGGACCCCTGTGGAGAGGGTGAGCAGCTTCAAGTACCTCGGTGTAAACATCTCCGAGGTACCAAAGAAACCTTTGTTTACAATTACAAAAGTCAGACGTTTCCTGTAGTTCTTGACCAGGTTTGCACACACTGCAGCAGGGATTTTGGCCCACTCCTCCATACAAGTCTTCTCCAGATCTTTCAGGTTTTGGGGCTATCGCTGGGCAACACACAGTTTCAGCTCCCTCCATAGATTTTCTATTGGGTTCAGGTCTGGGCTAGGCCACACCAGGACCTTGAAATGCTTCTTACGGAGCCACTCCTTTGTTGCCCTTGCTGTGTGTTTGGGGTCATTGTCATGCTGGAAGGCCCAGCTACAACCCATCTTCAATGCGCTTACTGAGGGAAGGAGGTTGTTGGCCAAAATCTTGCGATACATGGCCCTATCCATCCTCCCCTCAATACGGTGCAGTTGTCCTGTCCCCTTTGCAGAAAAGCACCCCCAAAGCATTGTTTCCACCCCCATGATTCACGGTTGGGATGGTGTTCGTGGGATTGTACTCATCCTTCTTCCTCCAAACACGGCGAGTGGAGTTTATACCAAAAAGTTATATTTTGGTCTCATCTGACCGCATTCCCTTCTCCCATGGCTCCTCTGGATCATCCAGATGGTCTTTGGCAAACTTCAGACTGGCTGGCTTGTGCTGGCTTGAGCAGGGGGACATTGTGCGCGCTGCAGGATTTTAATCCATGACGGTGTAGTGTGTTACTAATGGTAACCGTTGAGACTGTGGTCCAAGCTTTCTTCAGGTCATTGACCAGGTCATTGACCAGGTCCTCTCGTGTAATTCTAGGCTGATCCCTCACCTTTCTCAGGATCATTGATACTCCACGAGGCGAGATCTTGCATGGAGCCCCAGTCCGAGGGAGATTGACAGTCATCTTGAATTTATTCAATTTTCTAATAATTGCGCCAACAGTTGTTGTCTTCTCACCAAGCTGTTTGCCTATTGTCCTGTAGCCCATCCCTGCCTTGTGCAGGTCTACAATTTTGTCCCTAGTGTCCTTAGACAGCTCTTTGGTCTTGCCCATAGTGGAGAGGTTGGAGTCTGATTGATTGAGTGTGTGAACAGGTGTCTTTTATACAGGTAACGAGTTCAAACAGGTGCAATTAATACAGGTAATGAGTGGAGGATAGGAGGGCTTCTTAAAGACAAACTAACAGGTCTGTGAGAGCCAGAATTCTTGCTGGTTGGTAGGTGATCAAATACTTTTCATGCAATAAAATGGAAGTTCATTATGTAAAAATCATACAATGTGATTTTTTTTGGCTTTTTTTAGATTCTGTCTCTCACAGTTGAGGTGTAGCTACAATGAAAATTACAGATCTCTCCATTTTTTGCAAGTGGGAAAACTTGAAAAATCAGCAGTGTATCAAATACTTATTTTGTCCCACTGTATATACAATTACAAATAATTATATAGAAATCGTCAGTTTGTTGTTTAACACACATGTGCACAGACATTAACGTATTTCGTATTGGCAGGTATGTTTACACATACGAGGAATTTGTTTTCGTGACCGAAGCTACCGCAGTAGCCTACTGTTCAGACGCGCCCATAACAACAAAAGACAATACTTTATTGAAACTTATCTGATAAGAAGAGTGTGCGCTGCAAACACAAGCATTTTTTACGATCGTTTCGGTCCAGTCCACTCGTTTTATCGCATTTAACCACAGATGTCATCATTTTTTTGTCTGGCAGCAGATGTGCGAGAAAATTCTTGTCATGGCGATTCAGCCGATTCTGATTCTTCAAGCTTTATATAAACTATGTAATGTTATATATAAATAATCACAACAAATATTCCTTATACAGTGAACTTTTTAATATTCCTTTAAAATGGTGTGTATGCATAACATTATGTAAATCAGGATACTTAATATAAGACAAAAATAAATGCAATTTTCTGATTTTCTGCATTAGTCTTTTAAAAAGACAAGGCAAAGAAGGGCACTTGACTCAGACTCTAGTCACATTTTTATAGACTTCAGACTCGACCTGAAATGACTCTGACTTGAGGAAAAGGACTTGTGAATATTTTAAAAGCAACTCAAGGTTTTTATCCTTAAATACTTCTATAAGTGCATCCGCACCTCGGCATCCACCCAGACCACGAGCCGTAACAGTGGCACCATTTTAAGTGAGCAGCGCGTCAAAGCAGGGGAGTGGATCACATGACAAGTGCTCAGGGTCGTTTATGGTAAATATCTTTCAGCGCTATATCCTCTAGTATTTTTTTTAATCTAAAGCCAAACATGCTTTATTCAAGCCTTTTCAGCTCCGTGCGCTTTCTCTCTCTCTCTTGGTCTGGCACCAAGCTCAAGACTTGCGATAACGTGGTTATTTTAACAACAATGAATCCTGACAATGTAAAGGCGTCAGTTCGGGCTATATATGCGGTTCTGACGGTCGTATAATAATAGAATGCTCTATGAACGCTCTATGAAGGGATGTTGCCATACTAGCCTTTAACTTCTGCTCTAGAGTCTTGTTTGTGTTAAACATGGGAGAAAAACAGTCTTAAGTAGGAATAACTGCAGGCTCGCGCAATGGGTGTGGTGGTGCGACGCATCGACGCACTCTAATCGGCGTATTTTTATAATCAACGTAATCTGAAGTTGATGAATCGCTGCAGCCCTAGAAAAAACTAAACGGATAAGTTTGATCACGGTTAGGCCATATCCACTGGTGCTGCTGATAATCCGCGGGTCTGGTAATAAAAAAAAATACATTCTAATTATTTGCGGGTGGATAAAATGAAGTATGATGCGATTATTAACTACAATTTTTTTTAAATACATTTTTCATCAGCCAGATAATTGTGTGTGTGTGTGTGTGTGTGTGTGTGTGTGTGTGTGTGTGTGTGTGTGTGTGTGTGTGTGTGTGTGTGTGTGTGTGTGTGTGTGTGTGTGTGTGTGTGTGTGTGTGTGTGTGTGTGTGTGTGTGTGTGTGTGTGTGTGTGTGTGTGTGTGTGTGTGTGTGTGTGTGTGTGTGTGTGTGTGTGTGTGTTTTGTCGCCTGATCGGGAAGTTGCTGTGACAGAAACGGTGACATTCCAGATAGAGTTTGAAAGGAGTAAATCCCGTGTTAATGCTATGTAGTAGGCTAATATGGTCAAAGAAGAAGAACATAAAAGCAGCCCACGATCAGCGTATTATGTTACTGTTACCCCTTACGGTTGCGACGAGGTTTTGCTCTGTACTCCACAATGTGACAACTCACAAAAGACAATTTTTAGCCAAGCAGCGCAGAGAGATTCTTCTGAAACATGCCGCATCGTTAATAGGGGTGGGAATCTTTAGTCACCTCATGATCCGATCCGATTCTGGGAGTCACGATCCGATTCAGAACGATTCTTGAACTACTTTTTTCCCTCTTATTAATTAGTTAGTTTACTGACGTGAGAATCTTAAAATCCTTACATTTACATATCCTTAGATAAGTAATTGCATACTTAAAAAAAAAATATATAATAATAATTAAAACAGTTGTATGTTAAGAAATTTAAACTAATATAACTTCAAAACATACAAGCAAGTAGCAAATAATAAAGAGGAGCATAGAAACTTATACCAAACAAAGAGTGCTTTCAGTATTTAAGATTATCTGAACATTTTCCATTCAAGAACTGAGTGATTTTCTTCATTTTTACTGTTGTTTTTTACTATGACATCATAGACAGGCGGGAGATCTTTTAAGCTGCATTCACGCACGTATCTCTTTTGAAATACAAGAAGCAATGTGGTTTGTCCTGTCCGTTTAATCCCTTAAGACATAACTGGCTGTGTTTACATTAATTTTGCGTCATAAAACCATTTTGAGACGCAAGTACATTAAACCACTTACACGGAGTCGCAAAAAGCTGCATGCGCGAGCAGTCTACACAAAGTACGCGTCAGCATTTGAAATTGAAAGCAGCCTTCTGTTAGTGAGGTTCATATCTTAAATATATAAGTCCATTGCATTCCAACCACATAAATGATGACTTCGTAGAGCATTTGTTAGGAAAAAACTGACGGGCGAGACCGCACACTTCAAGTGTAACATCAAACAAAGCATGCGTCTCTCAGACTCAAAAGCTTGTGAATGTCCTTGTAATTCGCTTCAGCCTTTCCGAACTTTATGAAAGATTATTTTACGGAAGGTTCGAGTGGTGTATGTGTGTGAGGAATTGGAAGCAAGCAGAATATGGGTGTTTCTAAAGAAAACTCGGCGTCATCGAACATCTAGTTAAAAACTAAGCTCAGAATCGATTCTGAAATTCTCAGAATCAATCCAGAATCGTTGGAGAGAATCGTGATGCATCGATAGATCGATTTTTTATTTTTTTTATTTTTTTTCTCCCACCCCTAGTTGTTAAAGATATGAACACAAGTTCCGACTAGAGAGGCCGTGATCAGCTCCGGTGCCTGTGGACGCAGACCGCGTGCAGCTCAAATGTCACTGAATCTGCTGTTAAAAATTAACCATTCATCATAACATCATTCAAAACATACACAACATACAGCAAATTTTTGATTATTTCTCCAAATGTCATAGCATTTCCACACCAGCAAATATGTCCCCACGCATCATGTACGCCGTCACACATTGAAGTCATCAAATTGCAATCGGTTCGTGAGATCGGCCAAATGTACGAGTACCAATTGAGTCTTAAAATGGGATTATCGGCCGATGCCGATCGATCGGAGCAACCCTACTTATAACGCAAATATATTTTCTTAAGGACATCAAAACCTAGAAAATAAAACCCCAGAAAGGTGTACAATATGGGACCTTTAATATGTTTCTTGAGGTTTATAATGTTAGTAAGTTATAATGTTAGTAAGTTTTTTTGCCCTCACTACGTATTGCATGTTTTGAGCTTTTGACAACATAATCAAAATAGAACTGTAAATTTCCAGACAAAGCATTAAGTAATTTACTTACGGTTTGTGATGCAGCTGCAGTCAGTTAACAAATGTTTCTTTGTGAATGCTCCATGACACTGTACATCTTTTGTTTTGTAAACGAGGCACAAAGTACAAAGATGTGAATGAGCTGTTTAAACCAAATGCTTCAACGGGAACGTTCCTTCTCTCATTTGTCCTGAAGACAGACTCCAGCGTGTGGACCGTCAGAAAGTGAACGTGCATCTGTATACAGTATCCAGTGTAAACGAGATAGCGGCAGTGATTAGAATTTATATTTGCATTTGACGCAACAAGAAACTCTCATTTGGTGTAATTATGTATCAGCTGTTTGCGTGAACATTGAGTCTTCGGAGAACAGGGTGGGAGAATAATCTTTTTTTTTTCAATATTTCAAATTTGGACTGCAGTGCCCATTTCAACCACTAACTGTCAATAAATTACGTACTGCAGCTTTAAATGTATTCATGTCCCCTTTAAAAGCAGAACATCTACAGCTATCAAAGGAACATTTTTGTAATAAAAGAAATTGCGTAAGGACTGTTAGTTTTGTGCATGTGGAAGTTGCATTACATGTTTAGTCTATTTAAATGTCAAATTAATCAAACCAAGCCACATTCAACTGTATTGAGGTTCAAATGATGGATGCATAAAAAATATTCAAAATAAAGAAAAAAGCATTTTGATATTTTTGTTTATAAAATGTTAGTTGGTCATGTCCACGACACTGATAATGTGATAATAAAGTTTGAAGTGTTGTTTTGTTCTTGCAGATATTGTGTCGTTGCTCAACTCCACTTGATAACTCCGTGAAAGAGAAGATATCCATGATCTGGCATGTGGAACCGGAACAGGTTATTTTGGATCCCGCAGGACTAAACCACCAAAGAGCCAACAGGACTAACATAACTGTTGAGTTTATGTGAACAATTTGTCTCATAACAGTTTAAATTAGTGTAGCATAATTAACAATAACATGTTAGAAAAGCAGCTGTAACTGAGCTGAAATGTGTCTGAGGGGCAGTAGGTCACATTCACTGATATTGAATGCATGATACTGATGCAATCCTTGTCTTTAACATTTAGCATGAAATGTGCATTGTTATTAAATTAAAAGTGTCTTCTGTTCAGGTGATATGCGTACACGATGTGTCGTCCATCTACAGAGTGCCACTGCTCTTAGAAGACCAGGGCGTTGTGGGATATTTCTGTCACAGACTTGAACCTGCACATTGAAACCAGACTCAGGAAAATGCTTGCAAAGTGGAAAGAGATGTCAGACAGGCTAGTACAAACTCAAACCATAAAAAACGATTCAGCATCAGTACATACAGTAATATACTGAGCTATCGTAGATCATGTAGAGCAAGATAAATCAGGTCTTTTGGGATTTGTTTTATATTGTCATAAGGACAAAAAAGGCTCTTTTTTATTTTATCTACACTGTGTTTGTATGGTAGGTCAGACAGGCTGTTGGAGCAATGCTCCATTGCTCTGGTAGGGAAATACATCAAGTTTTCAGACTCGTATGCCTCTGTGATCAAAGCCCTGGAACACTCCGCTCTCGCCATCAGCCACAAACTAGAGGTTAAGGTGAGTGAAACCTTTAACACAGCCAGATAAGATTGATTTAGCAGATGTAACTAATTCTACCTCTAAAGAATACTTCTTTAAATTTTCAATATGTATTTGTATTAGTGCTGTCAAAATTTGAGCGTTAATGCATGATTATTTTTTTCAGTTTAACAGCGTTAAAATATTTAATGCAGTTAACGCATGGGCAGGGCTAGTGTTGGCCACCCACTCACATCTGCTGCTTCGGTCTCTTTTCTTGACCAGAATTACATGTATTTAGACACGCAATGTCTTTACAATTTCCAACGATATCATCGACTTGATTGCACAGATACTATTTAAACTGAACTGAACTGGACGATGGCATAACTGACTTCAATAATGAAATGCCTTTAACTGAAAAACAGGCGTTTAATCTTGTCATTTTACATTATTGATGTACTATTTTGATATTGTGCAGTTGCTTTGACACAATTTGTATTGTTAAAAGCGCTATATAAATAAAGGTGACTTGACTTTACGACATCAAACGGGAGACTTTTCAGATGTGCACTACTTCGCATCAGCGACAGGCGCTAGTCAAACAAGTGTGGAAAAGGTACAGGTGATGAGGAGCGTGATCAGTGAACTGTGGTCAAATTAGATGTTCTCAGGCCATATGTCATTAAAAACAAACTGTCCTCTCCTGTCAGCTGTTATACTGTAATCATAGCGCATGCTCTTCAATTGACCACACAAATACAGAACTGCACGCTGTAGCCTGTCTCATTTAATATTAAAGCTTGAATGAAACTACAAGCGTGAATTAAACTGTCACTTTCAGCAGCTGCAGCTCTTAAAATAATAGCAGCCAAATAACATAACTCAGTTGCTGTGATGTCTGTTTATCAAAGAACAAAAGAAAAAGAGGAAATCAATAACCTGTTTTGTAGCTTTAACAATCATCATATTTAATTAAGAATTTAGTGTTTGGTAACTTAATTCAATTTTCGTATATTTATTATATTTCCTAAATGCTGAAGGGCACAGGTAAAATATATTTGTTATAATGGGTTTATGTGAAGATTTTTTCAAATTAATTTAAATTGGTTGTTGTTTTTTAAAATCTAATAAATGTTCAAATTGATAGCTTTCAATTAAACCCTAATGTTAGTATAGTCAACATTACATATAGTCAATGGTTAAAAAATGTGGAAAAAATAACAATTTCCTTTAGACATCAGTAGTATTAGGCACTTTTGCGCCGGAGGAACTTTTCCATAGTTCCTAGAAATATCAGTGACGTAAGTGTATGCTGATTGGCCAAATGCATGCGAAACACCAGCTACCCAGCATTTTTTAAAAGCCATGTAAACATATTTACTTCACGAACATGGAAAACAGGGATAATGGTATTTACCTGTTGTCTGCAGCATTAAGTTATTTGCACTGCCTCAATGATAACACTGAAAGTTATCATAGGAGGTTTGGTCAGATTTCCATGCTCTTTTAATTTTGTAAATTGTGCGTTTACATTCCATCTCTGTTATCACAAATTGCACGACACAACAAAAACAGCTCAGATCACGGCGTCGTCCATTCACCGGTTGTTGATTTTTGTAAATGCAGCAAATTAAATACGACGCTAGGAACGACACTGCTGGGCAAGTTGTTTGTGGTGCGAAAGTACCTATTGGTATAAGTGATGCGCCTTCGGTCATAAAAAAAAGATGCCATTAAACATAGTAAAAATATACTGTCTTTATGCTGTTTCTACATTAATTTGATGATTGAATGTGAAATTATTGCAGTATAAAAGTATGTATAAAAACTTTAATGTTAGGTGGGAATAATTACGATTAATTTCAGAAAAAAATGGGTGATTTAACTTCTTTTTATATATATATATATATATACAGTGCTCAGCGTAAATGAGTACACCCCCTTTGAAAAGTAACATTTTAAACAATATCTCAATGAACACAAAAACATTTTCCAAAATGTTGACAAGACTAAGTTGTATATAACATCTGTTTAACTTATACCATGAAAGTAAGGTTAATAATATAACTTAGAGAACAAAATTTTTACTCAAATTAGGGTGATGCAAAAATGAGTACACCCCATTGAAAGTCTCTGGAGCAAAGCTAAATTTTAGTCTACAAATGTCTAATTTAACAAGAATTCAACCACAGGTGACTATAATTATACATTGTTCAGCAGACAGTTGACTATAAAAGAAAATAGTTGACTATTGTTACTTAAAGAAAACCCCTTCCCATTTCATGCTGGCATCAATGGCACCACATGGAAGAGAAATGTCACAAGACCTGAGAAAGAAAATAATTTATTTACACAAGAAAGGTGAAGGCTACAAGAAGATCAGCAAAGCTTTACTTATCAGTCAGAATACTGTAGCAAAAGTGGTACAAACGTTTAAAAAAGATGGAACTGCAACCATCTCACAGAGACGTCCAGGTCGTCCACGGAAGTTAACACCTCATCAGAAGCGTCTTCTGATGAGAAGGGTTGAAGAAAATCGACATGCAAGTTCACTGCAGTTATCTAATGAAGTAGAATGCCTAACTGGGGTGAATATTTCCCGTGACACAATATGCCGTACACTGCAGAGGAATGGCATGCATGGGTGCCGTCCACGAAAGAAGCCTCTCCTAAAGCCCAGGCACAAAAAAAGCCTGCCTAGAGTTTGCCAGGGCCCATGCTGACAAAGATGAAGACTACTGGGACTCTATACTCTGGAGTGATGAGACCAAGATAAATGTTTTTGGAATTGATGGCTTCAAAACTGTATGGCGTCGCAAAGGTGAGGAATACAAAGAAAAATGCATGGTGCCTACAGTGAAACATGTTGGTGGCAGTGTCCTTATGTGGGGCTGCATGAGTGCTGCTGGTGTCGGGGAGCTGCATTTCATTGATGGCATCATGAATTCACAAATGTACTGCTCTATACTGAAAGAGAAGATGCTACCATCACTCCGTGCCCTTGGTCGTCATGCACTTTTCCAACATGACAATCTGTTGTGAACTTTATCTTCTAAAGTGTAGGAAACTCAGAAGAGAAGACCAGGAGACTTCGGATTGGCTCGTCAGCAGGATTCTTTATTGAGAGCACAAAGCTGTTGGTAGCTGTAGTCATCGAAATCTAAATCTCAAGTAATTTACAAGGTATCTTATAGGTATTTTTGGAGGAGGGACTTTTGGAGGTGGAGACAACTTCAAATAAAGCAAGCACATGAGGGAGGTGTTAGTTTTTGTTGCTAAACTTCCCGTGGTTCTAATCTCATCAACATAATCAAATGCATAGACACTAATCCAATCAACCTAACGAATCCACGTCTGGGCCAGGGGAAAAGAAGTCTGGGCCAGGAAGTCTGGGTCTGAACAAAGGTCTGACTCATTTAACTTAACATTATCATAGAGACAAAGGCACAGCTGTCTCTCACGCTCACTGGTCAGGAAGCAATCTCATGGTCTGACTCATTTATCATAGAGACAAAGGCACAGCTGTATCTCACGCTCACTGGTCAGGAAGCAATCTCATGGCTAGACAATCTTAGTCAGGAAGTAAATAATAAGAATCTAAATTAAACATTCAAATACAATTTGTAATCCCACAATTCCCCCTTTGAGAGTTCTAATAACTCTCACAAAATACAAATTTAGACACTTAAAAGTTAATTCTTGTAACTTGTAATCGTTACAGGCACATTGTACATGTTCTGTGTTGTTTAGAAACAAAACATGCAATTAGGGTCCGTGTAGTTCTTACGGGTAATAATCTTTTCTGGTTGGAACTGTCATTTCCTCGTGAGAGGCGGGAGTCATGTGCTGAAAGAAACACTTGATACTGTGGATGCATAGATAGTACGCAAGTAGGAGAAACAACAGCAGAATTGCTATTTCCTTGATCCACAGCCAGGGTTTACCTAACAAGTTTCCGAACCATGAAGAATTATCTTCAGTCATCTGGTGTAATTTTGCTGAAAGACCAAGAATGTCTTGTTGGATTTTGTTCAAGTTCTCTGTTGGATCCATTAAACCGGTGCAGCATTCAGGGCCGATAATGGTACAGGCTCCCCCTTGTGTTGCAAGAATGTAATCCAAGGCCACTCTGTTCTGTAAGATCATCATTCTGGTGCGAAGCGAGAGTGTCCTTGATGTTGCCCAGGGCCAAAACCGTATCATTGGCCAATTTCTGTACAGAATCCGACAGGCTTCTGACTTGATCGAGAGCCTGCATGACACCATACGATGGGATTAATGCTCCAAGAGTTCTTGACCACCACGTTTGTACACAAGTGAGTCCTGGAATGCAGCCATCTTTGTTGGTAGAGGCTGAATTTTGTAGATGTGGAGAACTTGAGGTGGAGTGTGTATTTTCTCTGATAGCTGGTAGGACATAAACCAGGGTGCACCTGCCGTTGAATTGGCTGGGTAGGATGCTGTAGACAGAAGTCCCACATAACCACAAAGTGCCAGTCGGTGGAGGAATCATACACAACTGATTTATGGCAAAAAGTTTCGGTAGGGATGGGTTCCCGTAGAGACACTCTTTTAAATCATTCTCCTCTTTCGCATCTGATGTAGTAACGTACACATTGAATTCGGTTCTTCTTTCAATCACAAAGCGACAACGTTCACGAGGAATTTCACCCAGTGTAATCGATGCTGGAGCATAATTTTCCATGCACCAATAGAACATCCTTGGCATGAGTAGATCTGTCATGATGGGAGTAGCTGAAGTTAGGTTGCAGGATGGTAGTCCAGGAATGCAACACGAAGAAGCTGGAGGAATTGTTACGTTGTGACATGTATCCTTGTTGTATAATCCACTGGTATAATGATCGAATAAGGTACACGTGTCACATTTGGAGATAGGGTGTGCCACCCATGGGATTCCTGCTCCTACTGAAGGTGCGTGCGGCATGCAAACGTTCTTTCCAGCAAACAAGGCATTTCTTGACATATTCATCAGCTCTAAGAATATGTTGTTTCTGGGGTCTACACTTTGCGTGATGTCCATGATGGTTAATAGTACGAAAATCTTGATCATGTTGATGGATGACTGAAGTTCCCGTATGTGAGTCTCTGCGTTGTGTATTTTAATTTTTTTCTTCTTTCTTCTTTCTTTTCTCTTTCTTGTGTGATAGTTGGCTCGGCAATGGGTCTAGTTGTTTTCTAGAGGTTGTGGCTTCATCCGCAGGTGAGAAGGGCGGTGCATATGGATCTCAGGACAACCATCAAGTGGTATCTGCACAGAGGAAGAAAGAAACAAAAACAAGAGAGACCAACGGCACAGAGCAGTATTTGTTGTAGAGTCTGCAAACATTAGGGTTGTATCCTCTGTTCAAATATAGTCTGCTATTGTTGTTCCTTCTTTCCCTATTTCTCAATTCCTGCGACACCTAAAGAACAGTGAGGAAAGGATGGACTATTGGATGGGGAAAGGCCTATGAGGAAATCTTCACCGCAGGGTTGGCCCCCGAAGCCTGTTGCTTTCGGTTCTTCCCTGGGCTCCTCACGGGTTCTTGTGTCTGTCCTATCCTATCCCTGCAGGGGGAGGAACAACTTTACAGTGTGACACATGAGTCCAAGTTTTCCTTCCCTGACACAATACTGCAGCTGCTGTAATCAACATCACTTGATGTGGTCCGCACCACTTAGGCTCTAATGGCTTGTTTCTGAACGACTTTATCATGACCCATTGACCTGGGATGATTGTGTGTCCACCTTCTGGTAGAGTCTGCCAACACGACTCAACTCTCTCTTTGGCACTCTGCACTGCCTTTGTGAGGTTTTCACAGTAAGCGATCAGGGCATCTGAAGCAATGTGCACATCAGCATTTCTAAGATCAATCACACCTGGCATCTGCATTGGGCGTCCAGTAATAATCTCATGAGGGCTCAGTCCTACTGATCTGTTAGGTGATGCTCTCATACTACACAGTACTGCGGGCAGTGCTTCAACCCATGGTACTCCTTCCTGATGCATTTTGCTTAGCCTGGTTTTGATTGTTCTGTTTGATCGTTCAACCTGTCCTGATGCTTGTGGCCTATAGGGACAGTGAAGGTTCCACTTAATCTTCAACATTCTAGACACTTCCTTGACTACCTGTCCTGTGAAGTGGGTACCTTGATCTGAGTCAATGCAATCTGGTAATCCCCATCTGGGAATGAAATCAGTGACAAGACATTTAGCAGTATGTGCAGCTGTAGCACGCCCTGTTGGATAAGCTTCTACCCATCTTGAGAACTTGTCTATTACTACCAAAACGTCAGTTTTTCCTTTACAAGGGGGCAACGATATGTAATCAACTTGCAGGTGACGAAATGGCCCTGGTGGAGCTGGGGTATGTGCTGCTGGTGTAGTGGCTGCTGGTACATCATTATTTTTCTGACATGTAACACATCTCTTGACTGTTTCAGTGGCTGCGTTTCTGAATTTTGGATTCCACCATTGATTTGAGAACCTGTGATTCATCGTTGCTGGACCCCTATGACCCAAACTGTGTATTTGTTGAGCCAAATATGGCAACAGTGATTCGGGAACAACATACTTTCCCCCTTTGGTCCAGCAGCCGGATGAATCCACAGTGGCTCCTTTGTCTAACCAAATCCATGCTTCATATAGAGGAACGTCTTTATACAGGTCAACGATTGATTCAGGAGGTAGAATTGTCTTCTGTGCTGTACTACCTGAACACACTTGTACAGTTGCATAGAAACAAGCCTGTTTAGCTGCTACATGCACAAGAGCATTACCTTTAGCTTCCATAGTATTAGTTGTGAGATGTGCTTTCACTTTGATCACCGCTAATTTCTTTGGGAGTTTCATGGCAAACATTAAATCTTTCACTAATCCAGCATGCTTAATGGGGGATCCAGCAGAAGTTAGAAATTTTCTGGTTTGCCAAATGACACCAAAATCATGAATTACCCCAAAAGCATACCTGGAATCTGTGTAGATATTTGCAACCGATCCTGAAGCTAGCGTGCATGCTCTAGTTAAGGCTACTAGTTCTGCAGCTTGAGCTGAAAAATGATCTGGAAGACGACCTGAAGCAACTACTTCAGTGGTGGAAGTTACTGCATATCCTGCTCGTCTGTTACCTTCAATAACTTGAGCTGAACCATCAACAAACAACTCCAATTCTGCGTTCTCTATGGGAGTTTCTGCTATTTCACTTGTCGCTGCATATGTAAGCGTAACACAATCATGAGTCATTTCGCCTTCATCCTCTAACACAAATTCAGTCATTGCAGACATCATACATGAGGATGGGTTCATGACTGGTGCACGCTGTATAACAATATTCGGGGCTGTGAGAGTTGCTAACCAATTTCCCCAACGGGAGGAGGTGACAGAAGTGACTTTTGCTTGATTCATTAGTGCGGACACTGCGTGAGGGCATTTTACGTTTACAGTCTGACCTAACACCATTCCTGATGAAGCCTGAAGCGCTAGATGAACTGCCTGTACTGCTCTGAGGCATGGGCCCATACCTTGAGCGACTATGTCAAGTTTACCGGAATAGTAATGAATTGGGCGTAAGCTGCCCCCATGATCTTGCATTAGACATGCAGTCATAAAGCCTAAGTGTTCATGGACATAAAGCACAAAGGGTCTATCAGATTGGGCAATTCCTAATGCTGGTGCTTGACATAGTGCTCTCTTTAAATCATTAAAAGCTTTGAGATGAAGTTCTTCCATACAAACAGTATCTGAATCTTTACCATGGCCTTTCAACAAATCATAGAGAGGCTGAGCAATCGAGGCATAGTCTTCAATCCAAGGTCTACAATAACCTGTTGTTCCTAAAAATTAGCGGAGTGTTTTAATGGTAGTAGGCGGAGGTATGGCTTTGACTGAAGCCGCTCGATCATGTGTAATGGATCTATTTCCTGCACCAATTGTTTGACCCAGAAATGTGACTTGCTTTTTAGCAATTTGAGCTTTGTGAAAGCTGCATTTGTGTCCTTTTTTATGCAAATAGTCCAACAATGATGCCAATTCAGTTTGATGTACCTCATGATCTGTTGAGGCAATCAAAATATCATCGACATATTGGATCATAGTGGACTGTTTTACCGGACATTCTGGGTCACACAAATCACGTCTGACAGCCTGATGATATATGGTTGGGGAGTTTTGAAATCCCTGTGGCAATCGTGTCCACTGGTATTGTTCATAGTCAACTGTGAAAGCTAACCATGGCTGGCTGTCAGAGTGCAACGGTACAGAAAAGAATCCATTAGACATATCAATTACTGAAAAAATCTTACAATCTAATGGTAAGCCATTACAAATTGTAGATGGATCTGCCACTAGGGGGGTGATTTTATCAATATGTTTATTGGCTACTCTGTAGTCTATTGTAAGTCTCCATGTCCCATTAGATTTCTTGATGGACCATATGGGTGAATTACATGGACTGTTGGTTTTAAATAGCACTCCTTGCGTCAGCAAATTTTCTACAATAAGTTTGATTCCCTGTATAGCTTCCTTATTAATCGGATATTGTTTGGTGACCGGAGGTGGAGTTCCTGTCAATTTAACTGGTTCTACACCTGTCAACAAACCACACTCATCCTTGTCTTTAGCCCAAATTGGATGATTCTGTAAGAAAGCATACTCGGGAGGGGTTGCATTATTGGTAGAAATCTGTGCTGAGGAAATTTTTATGCTAGTGGATTCTGAGGACATGTCTAAAGTTAGATTTATTTGTCTCAGAAGATCCATGCCTAAAATTGCACCTGTATTTAATGGAGCGCATAGCAATTTTGTAGTCAGAGTTTTTGGGCCAAATTGTACCTCTATGGGCGGAGTTTCATACAAAACAGAATCTTCACCTATTACACCAGTTAAACAAAGTTTGGTTTTCTTGTATGGGATGTTTAAACCTTGTGCCAATTTTGTAGGAATTACTGTAATTTCTGCACCTGTATCAAGCAAAAAATCAATCTCTTTCTCTTTTACGCTACCTTTCACAAAAATTCTTTGGTCATTGTGTTGGATTACAGGGGAAAGGTAGCTACTCACAGCCCCAACAATTAGTTTTTTTCCTGGTCTTGTTGTGCTTTTAGAAGAGCCTGAACGAGCTGTCCTAAAGTTTCAGTGGTCACTGGCGGAACTACTTCAGGGTTGTAGGCAGGCTGAGAAAGAGCAGAATTATGCATAGCATTTATTTTACTATCTTGCAACTTCTTCCTACACTCTTTCTCCCAATGTCCTAATTTTCCACAGTATTTGCATTTGCTTTCTCTTTTAGACCATCTATTGTCTTGTTTCGTCGTGTTAAACGTAGCTGCTGCTACTCTTACTTTTGCCTTGACATCAGCATCTCTTTCCCATGTAGCTAACCTGTCTAGGTTACTTCTGAGAGTTCTGTTAGACCAAGTTAGATCTAAGAATGGCAAAGCTTTTCTGTATTCGGCTACAAGGCCATCTGACCAGATACGAACCAGGGGTCCCTTGTCATCTAGCACACTTTCAGGGTCATCAACGATTCCACTGTAAATTACAGCTGACTGACAAAATCTCTCAGTATATTCACTCACAGTTTCTTCTTTCCTTTGCACACAGGCAGTAATTCTAGACCAATCTATTTTGGGTCCTAAGATATTCTTTAGGATTTTCAAAATACCTTCTCTTAAATCACCCTTACTGGCATTTCGCAGTTCAGAAGCAACAGCAGATTCAAAACTGTTGAATTCAGATTCAGTTAGAATTTGTGACATCAGCTGCGTGACTTCTGCCAACGACATGTCATAAAGACGCATTTTACTGATCAATGTTCTTCTAAATTCAGAAAAATGTGTGCATGCTGACGGTAAACTCTGAGATAGTCTCTCTATATCTTTAGGACATAAAGCTTTGGCAACAGTTTGTATTTGCACAACAGAAGAATTGAGAGGAACACTATCAGTTTCCTCATTTCCCTGAGATCGTCTCCTAGCACCACACACTTTAACTGAATTTACAGGCACATCAGTTACTGATTGGAGAGCTACATCTGTTTCAAAGAAATCAGGGTAAATGTTATCAGGCTGACTAACTTCCACATCAGTTTTTGCTGCAGCTTTCAATTTCTTAGTCAAAGTGGATACTCTAGCACGGAGTTCATTGTTCTGTTTCTCTAGCTCTGAGTTACGCTGAGACTGTTGTGTAGCTAATGTTAAACTCATTTCTCTGTGACAACAGATAATGCCTTTCACATTGTTCTTACGAATACTTGCTCCTAGTACTTTTTTACACTCATCTACCGACCAAGTCTTGTCTGGATGAATCTCATATTTCTGCGTTAGTTTTTGTCTAACTTTTTCAGTGACTATTAGGTCCATTTGTTCCCCTAACAGCGTTTTGAATTCACTATCTGACCACAAAGGAGTCGCAAGACCAATCTTTTCTGTGGTTGGAATCAGCCTAGCATTGCTTCTAACCATTTTGTCAGTTTCTTCTGTACCACACAAACAAACACTAAACAAAACAAAACAAAAAAAAACTTCTCTGATCAACAGAGGGTACACTTGTTAAAAAAAAGCTTAACTATTGTTAACTTTCCAAATTACCAACACTTCACACTTAACTTCCCTGCCTACAAGAACAGAGGATAAACCAAAATTATTAGCACGAAATGCTAACCTTCCCTGCCTGAAAACAGAGGATAACCAATTTTTTAGCACGTAATGCCAAAATCTTCCCTGCCTGAAAGAACAGAGGATAACCAATTTTTAGCACGTAATGCCAAAATCTTCCCTGCCTGAAAGAACAGAGGATAACCAATTTTTAGCATGTAATGCTAAATCTTAGCCTGCCTGAAAGAACAGAGGATAACCAATATTTAGCACGTAATACTAAATCTTCCCTGTCTGAAAGAACAGAGGATAACTTTCATCTCTAAAAGAAAACTTTAGAGGATAAACTTAGTTAAACAAACCCTACAGATGTATGTTAACTCTTCTCTGACGGCACAGAGGATACAACATTTGTACTGGTCTTAGTTTATTTTGGATTAGAGACAGCACTCACGTTGAGAGAAAAATTCAGTCTGGAAATCTTTGTTCAGCTGGAAGTTTCGCTGGATTCCAAAAGATGCAGATCTTTGTTTGAGCTTGAAGTTTTCAGGTGAGGAAGCTGGAACTCTATCCGGGTCAACGGCACCATCTGTTGTGAACTTTATCTTCTAAAGTGTAGGAAACTCAGAAGAGAAGACCAGGAGACTTCGGATTGGATCGTCAGCAGGATTCTTTATTGAGAGCACAAGCTGTTGGTAGCTGTAGTCATCGAAATCTAAATCTCAAGTAATTTACAAGGTATCTTATAGGTATTTTTGGAGGAGGGACTTTTGGAGGTGGAGACAACTTCAAACAAAGCAAGCACATGAGGGAGGCGTTAGTTTTTGTTGCTAAACTTCCCGTGGTTCTAATCTCATCAACATAATCAAATGCATAGACACTAATCCAATCAACCTAACGAATCCACGTCTGGGCCAGGGGAAAGGAAGTCTGGGCCAGGAAGTCTGGGTCAGAACAAAGGTCTGACTCATTTAACTTAACATTATCATAGAGACAAAGGCACAGCTGTCTCTCACGCTCACTGGTCAGGAAGCAATCTCATGGTCTGACTCATTTATCATAGAGACAAAGGCACAGCTGTATCTCACGCTCACTGGTCAGGAAGCAATCTCATGGCTAGACAATCTTAGTCAGGAAGTAAATAATAAGAATCTAAATTAAACATTCAAATACAATTTGTAATCCCACAACAATGAACCTAAACACACATCTAAGGCCACTGTTGGATTTCTGAAGAAGAACAGGGTGAAAGTGATTCAGTGGCCAAGTATGTCTACTGATCTGAACCCAATCGAACACCTATGGGGAATTCTGAAGAGACAAGTTGAGCATCACTCTCCATCCAGCATCCAATCTCTAAAGAGGTCATTCTTGAAGAATGGAAAAAGATAGATCTGGCAAAATGTCACCAACTTGTTCATTCCATGCCTAGAAGACTTGGTGCTGTCATTAAAAATCATGGAGGCCATACAAAGTATTAGATTTAGTAGTTTTTGTTGTGGGGTGTACTCATTTTTGCATCACCCTAATTTGAGTAAAACTGAAAAATGTGTAATCTAAGTTATATTATTAACCTTACTTTCATGTTATAAGTTAAACAGATGTTATATTAAACTTAGTCTTGTCAACATTTTGGAAATGGTTTTTGTGTTCATTGAGATATTGTTTAAAATGTTACTTTTCAAAGGGGGTGTAGTCATTTACGCTGAGCACTGTATATATATATATATATATATATATATATATATATATATATAATATATATACACAGTGTATATATATGTATATATATGTATATATATATATATATATATATAATATATATATATATATATATACAGTGCCCTCCACTAATATTGGCACCCTTGATAAATATGAGCAAAGGCGGCTGTGAAAATAAATCTGCATTGTTTATCCTTTTGATCTTTCACTCAATAAATTCACAAAATTCTAACCTATCATTGAAGTGAAACAATTGAAAGTGGGGAGAAAATCTCATGATGAAATAAATGTTTTTCTCCAATGAATGTTGGCCACAATTATTGGCACCCCTAGAAATTCTTATGAGTAAAATATCTCTGAAGTATATTCCCATTCATATTTACATTTTTTAGCACACCAGGGTGACTAGGAGCATGAAATTGTCCAGCCATGACTTTCTGTTCCAAAGGATTATAAATATGAGGAACACAAAGGCCAACTTCCCTTAATCATCCATCACAATGAGAAAAACCTAATAATATATTTCTGATGTGAAGAACAAGATTGTTGAGCTTCACAAAATAGAAAGTGGCTGTAAGAAAAGAGATAAAACATTGAAAATCCCCATTCCCACCATCAGGGTAATAATTAAGAGGTTCCAATCAACTAAAGATGTGACAAATCTGCCTGAAAGAGGACGTGTGTCTATATCGTCCTAATGCACGGTGAGGAGGAGAGTTTGAGTGACTAAAGACTCTCCAAGGATCACAGCTGGAGAATTGTAGAGAATAGTTGTGTCTCGGGGTCAGAAACCTAAAAAAAAAAATCTAACATCCCCTAAATCACCAGATGTTGTTCGGGAGGGTTTCAAGAAAAATTCTCCTCACTCATCCAAAAACAAGCTCCAGCAAATTCAGTTGTCAGACACGACTGGAACTTCAAATGGCACTGGCTTCTATTGTCAGATGAAACTGAAAAAATCGCTTTTTGGCAGCAAACCCACCAGATGAGTTTAGTACAAACAGGGATAAAAAAGTACCCCATGTCCACGGTTAAATATACTGCTGGATCTTTAATTTTGTGGGCCTGTTTTTCTGCTGGAGGTCCTGGACATCTTGTTCAGATGCATGGCATCATGGATTCTATCAAATACCAACAGATAAAAAATCTAAACCAGTCTACCAGTCTGTTCGAAATCTTATAATGGGCCGTGTTTGGATCTTCCACCAGGACAACAATCCAAAACAAACATCAAAATAAACACAAAAATGGGTCACTGAGCACAAAATGAACCTTTTACCATGGCTGTCTCTGTCCTCTGACCTGAACCCTGTATAACATGAGTGAGGTGAACTGAAGAGAAGAAGTACCGTCATGGAGCTGTGAATCTGAAGGATTTGGGGGGATTCTGTATGAAGAAAATGGTCTCTGATCTCTTATCAGGTGTTCTCCAAAATCTTCAGGCATTATAGGAGAAAACTCAGAGCTGTTACCCTGGGAAAAGGACATTGCAATAATTGGGTGCCAATAATTGTGGCCAACATGAACTAGAGAAAGCATTTATTTCATCATGAGATTTTCTCCCCAATTTAAATTGTTTTACTTCAATGATAGGTTGGAATTTTGTGAATTTTTTGAATGAAAGATAAAAAGGATAAATAATGCAGATTTATTTTCACAGCCGCCTTTGCTCATATTTACCAAGGGTGCCAATATTAGTGGAGGGCACTGTATATCGATGTATCAATGAATCTAATTCTTTCTTCATTTTCTCTAGTACGTTGATTCTGCAGATTTGGAGGCTGGTACGTTACAAGAAGAACCTGTGAAGTACCATGAGGCCTGGCAGAAACTCTGCAATGCGGAGTGAGTAATGACTCGCGCTGTTTAATTACGCCTACATTATACATGGCTGATTTCATGCATTTCAAACCTATTCTGCTTAGTAAAACACCTTAATTGTGTTCTTTCATTGAGGAGAATTCATACGTAATACGTGTTTAGTTTTTGCCTGCTATACTGATCAGGGATGTGATTTGTTTTTATGGATTTCTCTATTCTCCAACTTCTGAGGGACGACCAATGTGATTCGCGTAGATCAAAGTTTGTTTTTGTTTAGGGTTTTTTTTTTTTGGGGGGGGGGGGCTTACTGCATGATGATTTGAAATTGCGCGAATGGCCTTCAGCTATTACCAAAATAAACTGCAGAAAAAAATGTTTTCTAAAGCATCATGGACGGAATGGATCTGAAGGCGCTGCATGAGCTCGCGCGTGCCATCTGCAGGACAGTTGAAAGCGTTCAAATGATTCAAAGCGCCAAACGCGAGCAGAATCGGCACAGAAACTCATTACTAGACACGTGACTTTTTATGAAGGGAGTTTGAGATTGCTAGTCCTGTCATAAAATTTGCAACGGTTGTGATGTAATTATAATAGGCTATAGTCTGACGCGCTACATGTCTGCTGTTACAGTACAGTTTTTAGTTTCGATTCACTGTTAGTGCTAGCTGCTGCTTGGTTTGTTAATAATGTTATTCATCATGCATGAAAGTGATAAAAAGTGAGTGAAGACGTTTTATTTTGAACAAATAAATTCAGACTTGATGAGCAGAAGCTATTTATTTCAAAATTGTAATGTTTCCAACATTTTAGCAGGTACTTTAAAAATAATAACAATTCTATATACTTTATTGTAATATATTATAGTGCTTTATTATAGTATATTGTCATCATGATTATTAAATGCTGCTTTTATTTGTTTACAGGACAATAGTATGTAAAATATATATTTTAATTTGCTACAATTAAATAATACAGGTGCATCTCAATAAATTAGAATGTCGTGGAGAAGATCATTTATTTCAGTAATCAGCTCAAATTGTGAAACTCGTGTATTACATAAATTAAATGCACACAGACTGAAGTAGTTTATGTCTTTGTTTTTTTAATTGTGATGATTTTGGCTCACATTTAACAAAAACCCACCAATTAAACGCCAAAGACCTCTAAACGGATACATTCAGAATTGCTAAACCTCTGACCACCTTCAGTCAGCATCTATTATTAAACACTCTTGCTTTTAAGCCAAATAAACGCTGAAAATAATAATTTAATGACATCTTAATGTAAGTAAATATTCTCTTACTTTCTGAATTCATTTTCTGGATCCTTGGAATTTCCAGGAGTTTACATGTTTAAAATGATGTGATCGCAAATGCCAGCTTCTATTCATTTTTAAGGTATTATTTTAAATATAAAGTACTGATTCAAATTAGTAATCAATAATAATAATTATTATTATACTACTATGCGTGCCTCCCCTGACATGCTCTGGCACCCCACACACGAGGTAAACCGATTCCGCTTCAATTTGTTCACGTGATTGGTCGAGATAAGGTGACCCTGCCTGGGTAGTGTGATTTTATTTAATGTCATTTCTAATTAGCCAGACACTATCACTTTTACTCTGAGTACCGGCAACATGCCAGAAGTGGCGGTAGGCACAAAAAAAGTGCAGGTATGCTAAAGACTAAAGTAGGGATGCAACTAACAATTATTTTGATAATCGATTAGTTGGCCGGTTATTCTTTGGATTAATCAATTAATATTATTGAAAAAAAAAAATTATTGACAAAAAACACACTTCCACATTCTGTCCAATGTCTTTCAAACAAACGTGCCAACTGAATGATATACATAAGTACTTAATTTATTAGACCACCTATCATAATAAAGAGAAAACACAAATATTTTAGGAATCTGTCGAAAAATTGTTTACATCTAAAAATGTTATTGTCATTTATTGGGCTAATAACAAAAATGGTCTCCTATGCCTTGCAACAGCTAGCATTCTTGCTGGCATTATGTACTTTTTGACTGTAATTGGGTATCTGAAAAAACCCACCATGATGTGCTCTGTCTTTCTTTCATAGATAACAGCAATAATTATATTATAGCACTAGAAATAGCCTACTATTGTTACTAAAGAGCTTATGCATATTGGAGACTAACCAATACAGAAAGCTAAAAAATTACTTTGGTTTTACTTTGGTGTTTTAATAAATTTGTTAAGCACTGTATAGTAAATATAGTTCAAATCTCTATTAAAAATAAAAATAATAATAAAGATAATAAAGACGAATAAAAACACAAACTCAGTGTTAACCAACAGACTTTGTAATTTTCTGCAGGAACACGCGTTGAGTCACAATCATTTATTTAGTCACAATCATTTAATGGCTAATGAACGTCTATGAATGATATTATATTCAGAATTACATGCTGTTATTGCTAAAAGTTCCTACTCTTATAAAATACTCGCATGGCATATTGACTTTAAGCCTTAATTTAACTTTCAACAACAGATATTCAGCACAATGATTTTTTGCGCTGAAAGCCTTTTAATTGTCTCCCCTGTGTTCCTTCTGTCACACTGCACGTGCCCCTCCTGTGCTCACGTGCCCCTCCTGTTCGGTATTTTTTAACACATCAGGACGGACCTTTATGACCTTTATGCAAAAATGGAAATCGCGTGGTGATATACCATAAAACTGAACTGAGAGACCACACGCATGAATGAGGGACGCACACGCCTTTATCATTAAAATAAAGAATGATCATTAAAATAAAGAATGTTTTGGGCAGCTTGGATCACGTTCTTCTCCCGCAGCATCCCATTCTGTTTCCTCCACTATTTTTAAATGCATTTTGTCGATAGAAATGCGTTATTCAGTGCTGAAGTTGGACGTGCACTGTGGGCAGACCCGACTAATCGATAATGAGAATCGTTGTCGATGATTTTCATTATCGATAATAATTGATTTTATCGATTAGTTGTTGCAGCCCTAGACTAAAGTACAGAGGGACCGGCCCAGTTCAAGCACTTGTATAATGTGATTGGATTGTGGGATTTAAAATATGGGATTGAATATGCTGAATTTGTCATGATTTTGGTGGTTGTATAAATTAATTATTTTAAAATGTATATTTTTATTGACTTACATTTGACAATTTTTCTAAAGTGCATGTCAGTTCTTGTCTCTTAAAAATGAAAATAAATTATGTTGTCACTTTCAAATATGTTGTTAGATTTGGTAAACATTTATTTCTTAGAATGAATTCAAAATGCCAGTTTCAATCAATCATCTGATGGGTTAATGACCTCTCATGTTCACAGTTTCTGTTCGTGAACAGCTATGCTTTCATATAGGGGTGTGCGATATTATTACTATTTTTGATCATGGCCGATCAAAATGTCTCCACGATCTACTTTTAAAGAAATATTGTAGTATCGTGTGGGGCTGTCCTGGTGAAGGAATTTCCCTTGCGGTAATTTTGAGTTGCTCAGAACCGCAATATGCGGTATTATCGCCATATGCTCACTGGCCACTTTATTAAGTACATCTTGCTAGTACCAGGTTGGACCCCCTTTTGCCTTCAGAACTGCCTTAATTCTCTGTGGCATTGATTCAACAAGGTTTTGGAAACATTCCTCAGAGATGTTGGTCCATATTGACATGATAGCATCACGCAGTTGCTGCAGATTTGTCGGCTGCACATCCATAGGCGTGTTTCCATTACAGATTTGCGCAAAACTTTGGCGAAATGTTATAAATGTCGATAAAAAAGTATTTTGAAATTACGGCGTTTCCATTAACCAGTGTTTTGCGACTAAATCGTAACCATTTGCCTCTCACGATAAGTCATGGCAACGGATTTTGGTGAGATTTTACGGATTTTGGCTATATTTATTCAAAGGAGGTGTAAGTGTGTATCTTTACAGAAGCAGCAAGGAGAGACTCTTCATAACATGCGTGGTGTGGCTGGAATAAACAAGTATCGACTAGACTGGCCGCAGTCAGCTTCAGTGGCCGTATCAGCGCCACACTGTGCCGTAATGTAAATTATGCGGTGTAAATTATTTAAGCAATAATGACAGGGAAAGCCCCAATATTTTCGAGAGTGACCACGTATGAAGTGTTTCTTGGAGGTTATAGTACATTGAATAATGATTATGTGACTTTTTACATGTGCCACGTGACCTGTAAATGCGAAAAAACGTTTCCATTGCACTTTTGTGAAGTATTCCTTTTTCGAATTGCCTGAAAAAAACACCTCATGCAAGCGTAAAAACGTTTTTGTGATAAATGGTAGTTTTTGCGAAATTGACGCGTTTCCATTAGGCATATTTTTAATTTGCGCAACTAGAAGGGAAATGGAAACGCGCCTCATGATGCGAATCTCCCGTTCCACCGCATCCCAAAAGGTGATCTTTTGGATTGCGATCTGGTGACTGTGGAGGCCATTTGAGTAAAGTGAACTCATTGTCATGTTTCATGCTTCAAATGCTTCAAAAAGCATTGTCATGCTTTCATATTCTTTATGCCAAATTCTGACCCTACCATCTGAATGTCGCAGCAGAAATCGAGACTCATCATAGCGAATTGTAGCCTCCCTGTCCTGTTCTTAGCTGACAGGAGTGGCACCCGGTGTGGTCTTCTGCTGCTGTAGCCCATATGCTTCAGGGTTCGACGTGTTGTGCGTTCAGAGATGGTAGTCTGCATACCTTGGTTGTAACGAGTAGTTATTTGAGTTATTGTTGCTTTTCTATCATCTCTAACCAGTCTGCCCATTCTCCTCTGACATCAAGGCATTTTCGTCCACACAACTGCCGCTCACTGCAGAGAGAGCAAAAAGAAACATCTTGAACATGACGAAACCGCACCGGGAGCATTTAGTTTTCTTTACAGCACATCAACAAAAAACATTGCTTATTCTTTATCATTATGATAAAAAATATGCAGTTAATAAGTTATCAGTCTAAAACAGGGCTCGTCATGGGGCGCACGGTCCAGAGCGCTGTATGACTGATGTAGTTTAATTTAACTTTACTCCAAAAATATGAAAATATTCTACACCTGTCAACAAACCACACTCATCCTTGTCTTTAGCCCAAATTGGATGATTCTGTAAGAAAGCATACTCGGGAGGGGTTGCATTATTGGTAGAAATCTGTGCTGAGGAAATTTTTATGCTAGTGGATTCTGAGGACATGTCTAAAGTTAGATTTATTTGTCTCAGAAGATCCATGCCTAAAATTGCACCTGTATTTAATGGAGCGCATAGCAATTTTGTAGTCAGAGTTTTTGGGCCAAATTGTACCTCTATGGGCGGAGTTTCATACAAAACAGAATCTTCACCTATTACACCAGTTAAACAAAGTTTGGTTTTCTTGTATGGGATGTTTAAACCTTGTGCCAATTTTGTAGGAATTACTGTAATTTCTGCACCTGTATCAAGCAAAAAATCAATCTCTTTCTCTTTTACGCTACCTTTCACAAAAATTATTTGGTCATTATGTTGGATTACAGGGGAAAGGTAGCTACTCACAGCCCCAACAATTAGTTTTTTTCCCTGGTCTTGTTGTGCTTTTAGAAGAGCCTGAACGAGCTGTCCTAAAGTTTCAGTGGTCACTGGCGGAACTACTTCAGGGTTGTAGGCAGGCTGAGAAAGAGCAGAATTATGCATAGCATTTATTTTACTATCTTGCAACTTCTTCCTACACTCTTTCTCCCAATGTCCTAATTTTCCACAGTATTTGCATTTGCTTTCTCTTTTAGACCATCTATTGTCTTGTTTCGTCGTGTTAAACGTAGCTGCTGCTACTCTTACTTTTGCCTTGACATCAGCATCTCTTTCCCATGTAGCTAACCTGTCTAGGTTACTTCTGAGAGTTCTGTTAGACCAAGTTAGATCTAAGAATGGCAAAGCTTTTCTGTATTCGGCTACAAGGCCATCTGACCAGATACGAACCAGGGGTCCCTTGTCATCTAGCACACTTTCAGGGTCATCAACGATTCCACTGTAAATTACAGCTGACTGACAAAATCTCTCAGTATATTCACTCACAGTTTCTTCTTTCCTTTGCACACAGGCAGTAATTCTAGACCAATCTATTTTGGGTCCTAAGATATTCTTTAGGATTTTCAAAATACCTTCTCTTAAATCACCCTTACTGGCATTTCGCAGTTCAGAAGCAACAGCAGATTCAAAACTGTTGAATTCAGATTCAGTTAGAATTTGTGACATCAGCTGCGTGACTTCTGCCAACGACATGTCATAAAGACGCATTTTACTGATCAATGTTCTTCTAAATTCAGAAAAATGTGTGCGTGCTGACGGTAAACTCTGAGATAGTCTCTCTATATCTTTAGGACATAAAGCTTTGGCAACAGTTTGTATTTGCACAACAGAAGAATTGAGAGGAACACTATCAGTTTCCTCATTTCCCTGAGATCGTCTCCTAGCACCACACACTTTAACTGAATTTACAGGCACATCAGTTACTGATTGGAGAGCTACATCTGTTTCAAAGAAATCAGGGTAAATGTTATCAGGCTGACTAACTTCCACATCAGTTTTTGCTGCAGCTTTCAATTTCTTAGTCAAAGTGGATACTCTAGCACGGAGTTCATTGTTCTGTTTCTCTAGCTCTGAGTTACGCTGAGACTGTTGTGTAGCTAATGTTAAACTCATTTCTCTGTGACAACAGATAATGCCTTTCACATTGTTCTTACGAATACTTGCTCCTAGTACTTTTTTACACTCATCTACCGACCAAGTCTTGTCTGGATGAATCTCATATTTCTGCGTTAGTTTTTGTCTAACTTTTTCAGTGACTATTAGGTCCATTTGTTCCCCTAACAGCGTTTTGAATTCACTATCTGACCACAAAGGAGTCGCAAGACCAATCTTTTCTGTGGTTGGAATCAGCCTAGCATTCCTTCTAACCATTTTGTCAGTTTCTTCTGTACCACACCAACAAACACTAAACAAAACAAAACAAAAAAAAAACTTCTCTGATCAACAGAGGGTACACTTGTTAAAAAAAAGCTTAACTATTGTTAACTTTCCAAATTACCAACACTTCACACTTAACTTCCCTGCCTACAAAAACAGAGGATAAACCAAAATTATTAGCACGAAATGTTAACCTTCCCTGCCTGAAAACAGAGGATAACCAATTTTTTAGCACGTAATGCCAAAATCTTCCCTGCCTGAAAGAACAGAGGATAACCAATGTTTAGCACGTAATGCCAAAATCTTCCCTGCCTGAAAGAACAGAGGATAACCAATTTTTAGCATGTAATGCTAAATCTTCCCTGCCTGAAAGAACAGAGGATAACCAATATTTAGCACGTAATACTAAATCTTCCCTGTCTGAAAGAACAGAGGATAACTTTCATCTCTAAAGAAAACTTTAGAGGATAAACTTAGTTAAACAAACCCTACAGATGTATGTTAACTCTTCTCTGACGGCACAGAGGATACAACATTTGTACTGGTCTTAGGTTATTTTGGATTAGAGACAGCACTCACGTTGAGAGAAAAATTCAGTCTGGAAATCTTTGTTCAGCTGGAAGTTTCGCTGGATTCCAAAAGATGCAGATCTTTGTTTGAGCTTGAAGTTTTCAGGTGAGGAAGCTGGAACTCTATCCGGGTCAATGGCACCATCTGTTGTGAACTTTATCTTCTAAAGTGTAGGAAACTCAGAAGAGAAGACCAGGAGACTTCGGATTGGATCGTCAGCAGGATTCTTTATTGAGAGCACAAGCTGTTGGTAGCTGTAGTCATCGAAATCTAAATCTCAAGTAATTTACAAGGTATCTTATAGGTATTTTTGGAGGAGGGACTTTTTGAGGTGGAGACAACTTCAAACAAAGCAAGCACATGAGGGAGGCGTTAGTTTTTGTTGCTAAACTTCCCGTGGTTCTAATCTCATCAACATAATCAAATGCATAGACACTAATCCAATCAACCTAACGAATCCACGTCTGGGCCAGGGGAAAGGAAGTCTGGGCCAGGAAGTCTGGGTCAGAACAAAGGTCTGACTCATTTAACTTAACATTATCATAGAGACAAAGGCACAGCTGTCTCTCACGCTCACTGGTCAGGAAGCAATCTCATGGTCTGACTCATTTATCATAGAGACAAAGGCACAGCTGTATCTCACGCTCACTGGTCAGGAAGCAATCTCATGGCTAGACAATCTTAGTCAGGAAGTAAATAATAAGAATCTAAATTAAACATTCAAATACAATTTGTAATCCCACAACAATGAACCTAAACACACATCTAAGGCCACTGTTGGATTTCTGAAGAAGAACAGGGTGAAAGTGATTCAGTGGCCAAGTATGTCTACTGATCTGAACCCAATCGAACACCTATGGGGAATTCTGAAGAGACAAGTTGAGCATCACTCTCCATCCAGCATTCAATCTCTAAAAGAGGTCATTCTTGAAGAATGGAAAAAGATAGATCTGGCAAAATGTCACCAACTTGTTCATTCCATGCCTAGAAGACTTGGTGCTGTCATTATAAATCATGGAGGCCATACAAAGTATTAGATTTAGTAGTTTTTGTTGTGGGGTGTACTCATTTTTGCATCACCCTAATTTGAGTAAACTGAAAAATGTGTAATCTAAGTTATATTATTAACCTTACTTTCATGTTATAAGTTAAACAGATGTTATATTAAACTTAGTCTTGTCAACATTTTGGAAATGGTTTTTGTGTTCATTGAGATATTGTTTAAAATGTTACTTTTCAAAGGGGGTGTAGTCATTTACGCTGAGCACTGTTATATATATATATATATATATATATATATATATATATATATATATATATATATATATATATACAGTGTATATATATGGATATATATGGATTATATATATATATATATATATATATATATATATATATATATATATATATATATATATATATATATATATATATATATATATCGATGTATCAATGAATCTAATTCTTTCTTCATTTTCTCTAGTACGTTGATTCTGCAGATTTGGAGGCTGGTACGTTACAAGAAGAACCTGTGAAGTACCATGAGGCCTGGCAGAAACTCTGCAATGCGGAGTGAGTAATGACTCGCGCTGTTTAATTACGCCTAAATTATACATGGCTGATTTCATGCATTTCAAACCTATTCTGCTTAGTAAAACACCTTAATTGTGTTCTTTCATTGAGGAGAATTCATACGTAATACGTGTTTAGTTTTTGCCTGCTATACTGATCAGGGATGTGATTTGTTTTTATGGATTTCTCTATTCTCCAACTTCTGAGGGACGACCAATGTGATTCGCGTAGATCAAAGTTTGTTTTTGTTTAGGGTTTTTTTTTTGGGGGGGGGGGGGGGGGGCTTACTGCATGATGATTTGAAATTGCGCGAATGGCCTTCAGCTATTACCAAAATAAACTGCAGAAAAAAATGTTTTCTAAAGCATCATGGACGGAATGGATCTGAAGGCGCTGCATGAGCTCGCGGTGCCATCTGCAGGACAGTTGAAAGCGTTCAAATGATTCAAAGCGCCAAACGCGAGCAGAATCGGCACAGAAACTCATTACTAGACACGTGACTTTTTATGAAGGGAGTTTGAGATTGCTAGTCCTGTCATAAAATTTGCAACGGTTGTGATGTAATTATAATAGGCTATAGTCTGACGCGCTACATGTCTGCTGTTACAGTACAGTTTTTAGTTTCGATTCACTGTTAGTGCTAGCTGCTGCTTGGTTTGTTAATAATGTTATTCATCATGCATGAAAGTGATAAAAAGTGAGTGAAGACGTTTTATTTTGATCAAATAAATTCAGACTTGATGAGCAGAAGCTATTTATTTCAAAATTGTAATGTTTCCAACATTTTAGCAGGTACTTTAAAAATAATAACAATTCTATATACTTTATTGTAATATATTATAATGCTTTATTATAGTATATTGTCATCATGATTATTAAATGCTGCTTTTATTTGTTTACAGGACAATAGTATGTAAAATATATATTTTAATTTGCTACAATTAAAATAATACAGGTGCATCTCAATAAATTAGAATGTCGTGGAGAAGATCATTTATTTCAGTAATTCAGCTCAAATTGTGAAACTCGTGTATTAAATAAATTAAATGCCCACAGACTGAAGTAGTTTATGTCTTTGGTTTTTTTAATTGTGATGATTTTGGCTCACATTTAACAAAAACCCACCAATTAAATGCCAAAGACCTCTAAACGGATACATTCAGAATTGCTAAACCTCTGACCACCTTCAGTCAGCATCTATTATTAAACACTCTTGCTTTTAAGCCAAATAAACGCTGAAAATAATAATTTAATGACATCTTAATGTAAGTAAATATTCTCTTACTTTCTGAATTCATTTTCTGGATCCTTGGAATTTCCAGGAGTTTACATGTTTAAAATGATGTGATCGCAAATGCCAGCTTCTATTCATTTTTAAGGTATTATTTTAAATATAAAGTACTGATTCAAATTAGTAATCAATAATAATAATTATTATTATACTACTATGCGTGCCTCCCCTGACATGCTCTGGCACCCCACACGAGGTAAACCGATTCCGCTTCAATTTGTTCACGTGATTGGTCGAGATAAGGTGACCCTGCCTGGGTAGTGTGATTTTATTTAATGTCATTTCTAATTAGCCCAGACACTATCACTTTTACTCTGAGTACCGGCAACATGCCAGAAGTGGCGGTAGGCACAAAAAAAGTGCAGGTATGCTAAAGACTAAAGTAGGGCTGCAACTAACAATTATTTTGATAATCGATTAGTTGGCCGGTTATTCTTTGGATTAATCAATTAATATTATTGAAAAAAAAAAAAATTATTGACAAAAAACACACTTCCACATTCTGTCCAATGTCTTTCAAACAAACGTGCCAACTGAATGATATACATAAAGTACTTAATTTATTAGACCACCTATCATAATAAAGAGAAAACACAAATATTTTAGGAATCTGTCGAAAAATTGTTTACATCTAAAAATGTTATTGTCATTTATTGGGCTAATAACAAAAATGGTCTCCTATGCCTTGCAACAGCTAGCATTCTTGCTGGCATTATGTACTTTTTGACTGTAATTGGGTATCTGAAAAAACCCACCATGATGTGCTCTGTCTTTCTTTCATAGATAACAGCAATAATTATATTATAGCATTAGAAATAGCCTACTATTGTTACTAAAGAGCTTATGCATATTGGAGGACTAACCAATACAGAAAGCTAAAAAATTACTTTGGTTTTACTTTGGTGTTTTAATAAATTTGTTAAGCACTGTAATAGTAAATATAGTTTAAATCTCTATTAAAAATAAAAATAATAATAAAGATAATAAAGACGAATAAAAACACAAACTCAGTGTTAACCAACAGGTAAGAGTAATTTTCTGCAGGAACACGCGTTGACTTTGATCACAGTCACAATCATTTATTTATCCTGTAATAAGGTGGCTATGAAGCGTCTGATATTTATATTCAGAATTACATGCTGTTATTGCTTAACAGTTCCTACTCTTATAAAATACTCGCACGGCATGTTGACTTTTAAGCCTTAATTTAACTTTCAACAACAGATATCTCAGCACAATGGATATTTTTTGCGCTGAAAGCCTTTTAATTGTCTCCCTCTGTGTTCCTTCTGTCTGACACGAGTGTACGTACACGTGCCCCTCCTGTGCTCATTCGGTATTTTAAACTTAACACAGGCTGTCAGGACGGACCTTTATGCAAAAATGGAAATGCTCGCGTGAATCTGTGACATTTATAGACAAGGATATGACCATAAACTGAACGTTTTTGAGGACGCACACGCATCTGTCAAAGAGCCTGACAGGGCAAGCCTTTATGCATTAAAATAAAGAATGATCATGTTTTGGGCAGCTTGGATCACGTTCTTCTCCCGCAGCATCCCATTCTGTTTCCTCCACTATTTTTAAATGCATTTTGTCGATAGAAATGCGTTATTCAGTGCTGAAGTTGGACGTGCACTGTGGGCAGACCCGACTAATCGATAATGAGAATCGTTGTCGATGATTTTCATTATCGATAATAATTGATTTTATCGATTAGTTGTTGCAGCCCTAGACTAAAGTACAGAGGGACCGGCCCAGTTCAAGCACTTGTATAATGTGATTGGATTGTGGGATTTAAAATATGGGATTGAATATGCTGAATTTGTCATGATTTTGGTGGTTGTATAAATTAATTATTTTAAAATGTATATTTTTATTGACTTACATTTGACAATTTTTCTAAAGTGCATGTCAGTTCTTGTCTCTTAAAATGAAAATAAATTATGTTGTCACTTTCAAATATGTTGTTAGATTTGGTAAACATTTATTTCTTAGAATGAATTCAAAATGCCAGTTTCAATCAATCATCTGATGGGTTAATGACCTCTCATGTTCACAGTTTCTGTTCGTGAACAGCTATGCTTTCATATAGGGGTGTGCGATATTATTACTATTTTTGATCATGGCCGATCAAAATGTCTCCACGATCTACTTTTAAAGAAATATTGTAGTATCGTGTGGGGCTGTCCTGGTGAAGGAATTTCCCTTGCGGTAATTTTGAGTTGCTCAGAACCGCAATATGCGGTATTATCGCCATATGCTCACTGGCCACTTTATTAAGTACATCTTGCTAGTACCAGGTTGGACCCCCTTTTGCCTTCAGAACTGCCTTAATTCTCTGTGGCATTGATTCAACAAGGTTTTGGAAACATTCCTCAGAGATGTTGGTCCATATTGACATGATAGCATCACGCAGTTGCTGCAGATTTGTCGGCTGCACATCCATAGGCGTGTTTCCATTACAGATTTGCGCAAAACTTTGGCGAAATGTTATAAATGTCGATAAAAAAAAGTATTTTGAAATTACGGCATTTCCATTAACCAGTGTTTTGCGACTAAATCGTAACCATTTGCCTCTCACGATAAGTCATGGCAACGGATTTTGGTGAGATTTTACGGATTTTGGCTATATTTATTCAAAGGAGGTGTAAGTGTGTATCTTTACAGAAGCAGCAAGGAGAGACTCTTCATAACATGCGTGGTGTGGCTGGAATAAACAAGTATCGACTAGACTGGCCGCAGTCAGCTTCAGTGGCCGTATCAGCGCCACACTGTGCCGTAATGTAAATTATGCGGTGTAAATTATTTAAGCAATAATGACAGGGAAAGCCCCAATATTTTCGAGAGCGACCACGTATGAAGTGTTTCTTGGAGGTTATAGTACATTGAATAATGATTATGTGACTTTTTACATGCGCCACGTGACCTGTAAATGCGAAAAAAACGTTTCCATTGCACTTTTGCGAATTATTCCTTTTTCGAATTGCCTGAAAAAAACACCTCATGCAAGCGTAAAAACGTTTTTGTGATAAATGGTAGTTTTTGCGAAATTGACGCGTTTCCATTAGGCATATTTTTAATTTGCGCAACTAGAAGGGAAATGGAAACGCGCCTCATGATGCGAATCTCCCGTTCCACCGCATCCCAAAAGGTGATCTTTTGGATTGCGATCTGGTGACTGTGGAGGCCATTTGAGTAAAGTGAACTCATTGTCATGTTTCATGCTTCAAATGCTTCAAAAAGCATTGTCATGCTTTCATATTCTTTATGCCAAATTCTGACCCTACCATCTGAATGTCGCAGCAGAAATCGAGACTCATCATAGCGAATTGTAGCCTCCCTGTCCTGTTCTTAGCTGACAGGAGTGGCACCCGGTGTGGTCTTCTGCTGCTGTAGCCCATATGCTTCAGGGTTCGACGTGTTGTGCGTTCAGAGATGGTAGTCTGCATACCTTGGTTGTAACGAGTAGTTATTTGAGTTATTGTTGCTTTTCTATCATCTCTAACCAGTCTGCCCATTCTCCTCTGACATCAAGGCATTTTCGTCCACACAACTGCCGCTCACTGCAGAGAGAGCAAAAAGAAACATCTTGAACATGACGAAACCGCACCGGGAGCATTTAGTTTTCTTTACAGCACATCAACAAAAAACATTGCTTATTCTTTATCATTATGATAAAAAATATGCAGTTAATAAGTTATCAGTCTAAAACAGGGCTCGTCATGGGGCGCACGGTCCAGAGCGCTGTATGACTGATGTAGTTTAATTTAACTTTACTCCAAAAATATGAACTTGCCTGAAAATACTTATATATTTAACGTGTTCGTTTATGTCCAATATTTAATGTTAAGCTGTTGCTCTTTAAAATAAATCTACTTTTGATTTTCACCTTGACTGATTTTGGACCGATTACTTCCGCGCTGATGCGGCAAACTTGTCACAGTAGGACGTGCGGTCCTAATAGCGATGTATCCGAATATGAACTAGCTGTTTTAAATGTTTTTATATTTAACATGTTAGTTTTTCAGTATGTTTGAAAGAATATTATTTTGGTTATTGGTACTTCCAGGCTCTCTCTCTCTCATGCATGTGCGGTTTAAAATCACCAAATAGTTATGAAATAGCCTATGACAAGTACAGAGAGTCTCTCTCTTGCCCCCACCCACCCATGCATGATAATATTGTGTATCGGTGATCTCACAGGCTGGCGATATGACGATATGAAAAATTACCATATCGGCCAACACTAGTGTGTATATATATATGTACAGTCTCTCACATTTTTGTAAATACACTGACCAAAATTATAAACGCTACACTTTTGTTTTTGTCCCCATTTTTCATGAGCTCAAAGATCTTATACTTTTTCTATGTACACAAAAGTCTTTATTTCTCTCAAATATTGTTAACAAATCTGTCTGAATCTGTGTTAGTGAGCATTTCTCCTTTGCCGAGATAATCCATCCACCTCATTAGGTGTGGCATAATAATCAGGCTGATTAGACAGCATGATTATTGCACAGGTGTGCCTTAGGCTGGCCACAATAAAAGACCACTCTAAAATGTGCAGTTTTATCACACAGCACAATGCCACAGATCTCAGAAGTTTTGAGGGTGCGTGCAATTGGCATGCTGACTGCAGGAATGTCCACCAGAGCTGTTGCCTTTGAATTGAATGTTCGTTTCTCTACCATAAGCTGTCTCCAAAGGCATTTCAGAGAATTTGGCAGTACATACAACTGGCCTCACAACAGCATACCACGTGTAACCACACCAGCCCAGGACCTCCACATCCAGCATTTTCACCTCCAAGATCGTCTGAGACCAGCCACCCGGACAGCTGCAACAACAATCGGTTTACATAACCAAAGAATTTCTGCACAAACTGTCAGAAACCATCTCAGGGAAGTTCATCTGCATGCTCGTCATCCTCATCGGGGTCTCGACCTGACTGCAGTTTGTCGTCGTAACAGACTTGAGTGGGCAAATGCTCACATTCTATGGCGTCTGGCACTTTGGAGAGGTGTTCTCTTCACAGATGAATCCCGGTTTTTACTGTACAGGACAGATAACAGACAGCGTGTATTAGAGATCGACCAAAATGGGTTTTTCTATAGCCGATGCCGATGTTTAGAGGTCAGGGTCAGCCGATGGCCGATATGTGCTGCCGATTTTTTGGGGGGCCGATTTTTAGGGCCGATATCTTGAAGTTTTCCCCTTCATTTGCATGCTAAAATGTCACACTAAAAATAAGTGGATGCACAACATTTCTAAATGTAACATAATTTATGGAACACTGACTTCAACCATCTCTCGAATCTTAATTTTGTGCACTGCACGGTATTCAAATTAAATATTTATCCAAATAAATAAATAAACTGACCAAGTATTAAATATATAAAACAGGTAATAAAAAAAACTTTAAATCATTTACATAAAAGTTTTAGAGCATTTATCAAGCAGAATTTTTCAAGTTTGTTTGAACATAAATGTAAACTTAAATATACATTTAAATAAAATAAATACAACTTTATAAATCCGCCTTCTCCACCCCACGCACAGAGTGAAATTCTCTGACTCAGATACAAGAAAAATAAAACCGAACTTATAAGATTGGGGCTAATATGTTAGCAAGCAAGCTGCTGATAGTTTTCGACTGCAGTCCTTAGTTAACTGCAAGTAAGCGAACCTTCAACCAGCTGTAGCATTATGGCAGTTCCCGACGGTTCTATGCTATTCGTTTTTTCTTTCACTAAGTGAAGCAACATTTCATAATTTACTAGTAATATATATAGTAAATATATGGCCATATAACTTTGAAATATCAGAAATTAAGCCTTGCCTTTATCTCCCAGGACTGTTGTTGAATCTTCCAAAAGTTTTGGCTTGGGGTCCTTCACATGCAGCAGCAGCAACACGTCCACTGCACCAATAACACGGGGCTGCCTGCGGACGTGCCTGACTTTAAATCGGCGCTACTAAACACAGATATCGGCCGATGCCGATATATTAAACAATGACAAATATCGGTCGACCTCTAGCGTGTATGGCATCGTATGGGTGAGTGGTTTGCTGATGTCAATGTTGTGGATCGAGTGGCCCATGGTGGCGGTGGGGTTATGGTATGGGCAGGCGTATGTTATGGACAATGAACACAGGTGCATTTTATTGATGGCATTTTGAATGGAGGGAGATACCATGACTAGATCCTGAGGCCCATTGTTGTGCCATTCATCCACGACCATGACCTCATGTTGCAGCATGATAATGCACAGCCCCATGTTGCAAGGATCTATACACAATTACTGGAAGCTGAAAACATCCCAGTTCTTGCATGACCAGCATACTCACTGGACATGTCACCCATTGAGCATGTTTGGGATGCTCTGGATCGGCGTATATACGACAGCGTTTTGCGCTAATATTGTCAAAACACACAAGGTTTACAAATAGACTCAGTTGGTTATGTCTAAAATTAAAGTAAACAGTTGAGAGAAAAACGAATGCGTGCAGGTCTTAAAGGGACAGTTTAAACATGCAGCCGGCTATCATTAAAGGGATAGTTCACCCTAAAATGTAATTTCTGTCATTTTTTACTCACTCACATGTTGTCCCAAACCTGTATTAATTTATTTTTGTTTCTGAACAGAAGATATTTTGAAGAATCTTGGTAACCAAACAGTTGCTGGTCCACATTGATTTTGATAGTAGGAAAAAATACTATGGAAGTCACTGTAGACCGGCAACTGTTTGGTTTTCTATGTTCTTCAAAATAGCGTTTATGTTCAGCAGGAAAAAGAAACTCCGGTTTAAAACAACTTGAGTAAATGATGGTATAAAAATAAAACACTATGACAGAATTGATAGACAGCTGACAGAATGTTTATATTTCTATGAATTTTGTTTTTTCTCAATGTTAAAAAACACAGAGAAAAATCGCTCTCTTCTCTTGACTGAAGAACTTTAATACAGTTGCTTTAATAAGAACCAGTCTATAGTGTTTTATTTTTATATTTTCTCATTCAATTTCTGGAATACTCATGCTAAATACACCTATTGTGCCTGGAAATAAAGCACTTTTTGTTTTATTTATATTATATGTGTAGATGTAATGTGCATCTTTGTTCTTATTTTTTTATAATAAAGATAATATAAGGACAAATATTTGTTTATCTTCAGCCACTTTGGCCTAAATATCTGCTATTCTTTTTTTATTTTGTTATCTTAAAAGCTTTGTCTTTATAATAGGGAAATTAGTTTGGCTGTAATGCTCAGACAAATCAACATGATAAAATCGTGAATCATGATATAAAAAAATGGGATATACAGTGGTTACGGAAAGTATTCAAACCCCCTTAAATTTTTCACTCTTTGTTATATTGCAGCCATTTGCTAAAATCATTTAAGTTCATTTTTTTCCTCATTAATGTACACACAGCACCCCATATTGACAGAAAAACACAGAATTGTTGACAGTTTTGCAGATTTATTAAAAAATAAAAACTGAAATATCACATCAGGGTTCATACACATTTTTACCAATAAAATTCCATGACTTTTCCATAACTTTGAGGTAAATATTCATGACCTAATGTTTCATGAAATGTCTATGTATTAGGGATGTGACGAGATCTCGTGAGATCCGATGCGTCTCGCGAGATCCCGACTGGTCTCGCGAGAACAGGACGATATCCTTGGAAAACATTTTGCAGTGTTAAAAGCACCTTTTGGCTATTTAATTTATGCAATGGTGAACAAATTAAAGGCCTACTACAAACTATGCCTACATGGGGGAAAAAATGCGAAAAAACGTATTCATCCTTCGGCCCAGTGTTTCATTTTGTTCAGCTTCAGCTTTGGCCAAGAATTTTCATTTTAGTGCATCCCTAAGAAGTACTGAGATAAAAGTTTGTAGTTTGGGTATAAACACTTACAGTAGCGATCAAATAGTAGCAGTAGCAAGTATAAGTAGTCTACAGTAGCGATCAAAACGAAAGCATCATAACACTTGTATTGTTAACGACAACCCATTTAAAAAGTATTTGTAATTTAATCATTAATTCAGGAGATTCCAATAGTTTAAATCTTTATGAAGTGAGACACTGATTCCTTCATTTATTATATTTAATTATTTTGTTCAAATTAATATATTTTTAAAAAGACTTCAGCAATGAACATTTTGTCAGACCCACTAATAAATTACATTATTTTGTTTAGTTTTCTAATCTTTTTTTTCTCAGAATTGTGAGAGAATCGTGTTCTCCAATTTATATAAAAAAGTGTGATTCTCAATTTATCCAGAATCGTGCAGCTGTAGTTTACATGTTGATATTACTGCTTATAATTCATTAAAATATAAGCTTAATTTCATAAAGTACAAGTTGATTTAAAAATACACCTACATTTTTTTGCATTTTGTGTTTTTCAGTTGAATAAAATACTATTTTCCCCTAAATATTTAATCATTAAGGATTTAAAAAAATAAGTCTAAAAATCTCGTCTCGTGGGATAAGTATCTCGTCACACCTATGTATACATGTTCAATAAAAAAAAAAAAAATGTTTTGCCACAGCATATTTTTACTAAAATAAATGACAAGCTTTGTAGTTTAGAATACAAAAAAAAACATTTATTTAAATAACGATTGCACAGTAACACAATAAATGCAATTAGCCACCTTTAGCGCCCACAGTAGTACCTCTGCAGTTAGGGTTTCGTTTCTGGACACGGCATTCGGAATGGTCTTCTTTTTTTTACAGGGGCTGAAAGGGAAGCACCGCAGCTGGGAGCGGGTGTCACGTCAGTCACACGAGTGAAAAAGCCGGTGATCGGGTTGGGAGCTGTAGAGCACCCAGCTGCAGACTGGTGCTTTGCACCTTTAGAATGGCTAGACGGCGCTGCCTCTCCCGTGTTCGAAATGTCGAACGTTTTACGGCACAGTGTACATTTTGCACGTCACAGGTCCTGATCTTTCTCAAGCCACCCCTTACACTTTTCATCATGAAGCCATACATTGTTAAATCGGCATTTTCCTGGCATTGCGTGAGTTTACTACACAATACTAGCTGCAACAGCGTCTGCGAGTCGCCGTTACCCCACGCAGAGATCACGTGAACTATTGTAATTTAACCAATATTATCAACTAAAATATATTCAAATACACAGAGATTGTGAAACAAATTTCCATGACTTTTCCAAAACTTTGTGGGTTAATTTATTTTTCCAAAACTTTTCCAGGCCTGGAAAATGCCGTTTTAAAATTCCATGACTTTTCCAGGTTTTTCATGACCGTACGAACCCTGTCATATGGTCCTAAGTATTCAGACCCTTTGCTCAGTATTTAGTAGAAGCACCCTTTTGATTGAATACAGCCATGAGTCTTTTTGGGAAAGATGCAACAAGTTTTTCACCCCTGGATTTGGGGATCCTCTGCCATTCCTCCTTGCAGATCCTCTCCAGTTCTGTCAGGTTGGATGGTAAACGTTGGTGGACAACGTCTTGGTTAAAACAACCAGATGTAATGTAATTTTAGTTTAATTTACCCTGCACATTGCTCAATCACATACACTGAAGGGCTATTGAGGCCACACACCCTTCATGCAGATAATTTATTAAATCCTGCACACAAAATATCCATCTTGTAATTTCATTACAAAAAAAAGTTTAAAAGCTTTCTTGTGCTGTGTGTAATATACTGTGCAACTAAATTAGGCTATACCATAGTAAAAACAAAAATACACTGACTGAACATTTATGTGATAAAGACAAAAAATGACTGTCAACAAACAGTGGCAGAGGTTCTTGACAAATACACTTTTAATATTAGTTTTGACTTGCACCACTTATGTAACAATTTCCATTTGCTGGTCAGGAGCTGCTGAGAACCTAAAAAAAAAAAATGTTTTTTTAAATTACCGCAAGTCATAATAGGCAACTCCAATTGACAAGCACTGATCTCAGTCCCATATCCGCAAGTTTCATCCAGCAGTCACCAATAAAATGTCTGTCATCCTTGATCAGTAGTCAATGAATTTTATTAAAAGCTGACAACATACCTCCACTGGTCCAACAGACCATCTGCACCCATACAAAAAAAAAAAAAAACATGCCAGATCACTTCAGCAGCCAGTGCAGCATGTTGGACAGTCAAGTGACCGACGCAGACGGTCATTTAGCACACTGTTGGAAAACCTGGAGCACTCTCACTCAGCAAACGTCCAAAAATTATGCTGAACATACACAGACCCGCATGCCAGACGTCTTCTCACCAACAACACCTGAGGCGGCAAAACACCACATTAAAGCCAAAGAGATACCAATGCAACACCATACATTACAGGATACGCTAAATCTGGCTCAGGAACGTTTATTTGGGTCATAATAGAGCTAGGCTCTCAGAGAGGGCAAGTTTGTCATCACAGCCAGTTACACAAAAAAAAAAAAAAAAAAAAAAAAACTTTAATTCGATACCAACCTCTTAGAAAAGTCTCACTCCGACCATCTCAATGGGATCTCAATTCATATTCCATTTAATTTGCATCATCCGACCTGCAAGAAAGAGCTAAAGTTAGGGCTACCTAAAGACATTGGTGAAGACAAATTTCAGTTGTCCTTTTCCTTAATGTTGCTGGGACAGCTACAGGTGAACTGTGCAGCGACCGTCGGTAAAAGTGTTGCTTTTGGCTCCTGTTTGACCGCACCAGTTATAGAAAAACGGAACGACTTCGATCAGGGCCACGACTTCCGTCGATCACCAAACAAACAATGTTTAAATGGGCACAGGCCAAGCGTTTGGGAGCACGTTTACTGTAACGGTAGCGTTAACGTACATAGTTAAAATTGAAACAATACCTCTGCAGTAATGAATGCGGTGGAACCACGTGGTGATCCGATATTCATTCCGACGAACACCTGGAGATCAGGACAAAAAGACATCGACAGATTCACAATAGAAATACGTTACAGATCTAAGCCCAATATAGATGTACATCTCGAACTAGCAATAGGGTATTGAAGTAAGGAGGCACAAATGACTAACGTTAGACTTTGCGTTTTGATACATCTAGACTTTTTCCACGTTACACACACACAAAAACTAAGCCCATTGAGCAAGCAATGTAACAAAACAAAATTTGGCAAATGCCTAAAATAGCGTGACTTTTGGAAATTACTCTGCAAGCAACATTGCATTCACTCACAAATCTAAAAAAAATGCATCCAGAAACCTTATAAACGTTTGAAAGAAAGCCATTTTTTTGTATTTTAAAACTAGAAGACTATTTTACACGCTGCATCGCGATTACTACTAAAATCCATAAACATATGGATACACTCTTCGATGTTTCAGGATTGTGTAAAACTCACCTCCATTCTCTGAGATAGCGGGTTGAAAGAGGAAGATGAGCGTGAGAGACGCGTGGTTTTATACAAAGAAACGTAACTCTGATTGGTCAACGGGCTCATCGCTGATTGGTTGAATGAGATGGCTGAGTCGCATCGCTCGATGGGATATGTAGTTCTGATTTGTGGAATGTAGCTCTGGGATTTTTCTGAAATCTCGGAATTTGGTATCATGGTGACTTATTTATTCAACTGAAAATTATTTGTAATATTTGTAATAAAAATATGCATATAGGCCTACATTGAAAGTAATAATCATGCTGCAGTTGTTAAACCCCTGTTCTAACTGACTTGCTTTTACACGTTGGCTTCAAATGATAAACGTAAGCTCCAATACATTACACAGTAACAAAAAAAAACACACACACAAAACCCCATGACTATGTAATGGCTAATTCCATCTGTCCATAGATTGAGCCATATGCCTACATTAACTCATAGCGGGAGAATTATGTGACCAGGATAAGAGGGATACTGGTCAGCTAATTAGTATAACCCCATTAAGAGTTGTATCTCCTTTTTAATGTTACATGGTATTTACACGCATATTACGGATTTTAGAATTGTTATGCTATGAAGCCCCGACGGCCTCAATGATGTCCCGTGTATTTCAGCACCACGGACAAAGCCAGTGCATACTCATATTGGACCGAGCCAAGATAATCTCCACCAGTAACCACAAAAACACACATAAACTCATTAATACATCGGCTGCACGATGTGGTCTTTTGGCTCTTGTAATTTACATTATGTTACCAACAACAGCTACAATGCGAGACACCGATCCATACCATACGGATCGGTAAAATAAAGTAAAATAAAAAAATTATTAAAGTAAAATAAAGACATAAAATATATTATTTTTTTCTGCCTTCACTGACATAGCCTTTATATATATATATACAGGGATTGAAATTAACTTTTTTACGCACCAGCCAATTTGGCTGCTACATTTTTAAGTTACATTCATAACTTCTATAGCCAAAAACCAAAAACAGAAATAAACCAGCAGCTTGAGGCTGTCCACACTGGATGTGAAAAAGCGACCGTTGCAAATAATTTTGTGTCTGTAAGGGCAGGGCTGGACTGGTAATCTGGCATACCGGGCATTTTCCCGGTGGGCCGACGCACAATCGGGCCGGTACATGTTCTTCTTGAATATATATATATAGTTCGAAGTGGTGGTGGGCCGCCTGGACCAAAAAAATGGCAGGGCCGATTTTTTTGTCCCAGTCCAGCCCTGACTAAGGGTGTGCGATATTGAAAAAAACCAATGTAAAAAAATATCTCAAATTTTTCGATAAAGATAATAAGACAATATTTTGCTGAGTGAGTTATTGTGCTGATATCTTAAGAACTACCGTGGACAGCTGGTTCCTATAGTTTTTGATATTCTTCATATTCTGTGTGGTTAGTTCACGGCAGTGATATAAATTAATATTTTCCAATATAAATTTAAATTTATTTTTAACCTATGGGCATTTTTACCTTTATAAAGCCATTTTTTTTCCCTAAAAGTCAACATAATTTTCTGAGTCAAATTCTTACATGTAATCAATCAATTATATTAATAATACATTTAGGCTGTTACTAAAAAAATGAAATCAGTATCAATACAATTAATCTTTGCAAAATATTATGGTATTAAGATGTATTTTCACACGTCAATGCAGCTTAGAGGGACATGGGATGATTTAACCTGCAGTTACAAAAGCATAAATACATTTTTTGATATTTCAAACATGAAATGTAGAATACTGAAATTATTTAAAAAAAAGAAAATATACTTTAAATGTAAACTACTTGCCAGTAGGTGGCAAAACAGCGCTGTGGCTGTGTTTGTGTTTTTTTTTTTTTTGTCGAAATAGAGTAAAAACAGGCAATATGGTGTCTAAAACGTAAGTCTCTTTATATTAACTTTTTGTTTATTGAACTGTTGTATAAAACCAATATCACATTTGTAACCATGCTGGTTCTTTAAGAAAAAAACGGCACTCTTCGTGTGATATTGATTAACAATGTGAATGGATATAAATATATACATTTTCTGGCCCCTTATCTTGAATTATGTGATCATTCTTAATGTATATTTATAGACTGAATCCTGCAGTGAAAGAACGTGCACGCGCATTAGTTAGTCTAACCAGACTTCATCACTTCGTCGCGTATGCGTGCACTCTGTATGTGTGTTTTGTTTGGTTTTTGCAACATATACTCGATAATGTCATGATGTCTCAGTCACGAGTTCAGTTTTTGCGCTAAACCTGCGCAGATTTAGCTTGCATGAACAATGCTTAATAATGTTTTAATGAAATATATATTCTTAAAGGCTAAACTGTTTTTGGAGGATTAATTGTTAACTGCGATTATTATTAAACACACATTATTAATTATTAATTAATTAATCACTTTGTTTTGTTTTTAGCATTGCCGTTTTATACGAGCAATAAACCAAGAGGGCTTGCATTACAGTGACTTCACCCCCATTCCTCCGCTTCACGCACTGCTAAATCCCTCGTAGTCCACCGTTTATCGTGGCTTATTGCTTTATATATGTACAAATATTACATAAACACGTCATGCGGCCTGCTCCTATAACCTGTAATGGGAACAGCATTTTATAACGACGTGTAAGAAAATAGGCTTATTCTGCAAAACAGGTTTCGCTTCCTCCAGATCTCAAATTAAAGTTATTCAGTCCAGTACTGCAGTTACACATTAGTTAGAGGTGAGATGTGAGAATGAGCGTCACATGACTGCAGCTAATCCACCTCAGCCGCCACCTTCATCCTCCTCTCCACACGCTCGATGTAAACACTGCTTTGTCTCCGAGCCCGTGGCTGGAGCTCTGCACTCGCCATGCCATGGATACTTTATGGCCAATACCATTCAGGATAATTTGCTGGGGACTCGACGGTGGGCATATCATCTTTGCTCAAGAGGTCACGGATGGCGGGTACAGCGGCGTAGCGGACCCTAAGTCGGGGTGGATTTCTACGCCGTTCACTAGACATCGAGCCCGGCGTTAAACAAGCACAGCAATGGGACACAGGCCGACAAGAGAGATTCAGTTAGTCTTGTGTTGTATTGCTATTATGTTGCTATGTCTCCATAGTGCTATAAACCAATGTGTGCTTCACTATAAGATTATAAA
>CM049802.1:26289015-26373020 GCA_027422405.1 Ptychobarbus kaznakovi | reverse complement strand
TTAATTCAGACACTCCCATGGTGAGCAAATTACATTTTTTAAAACAACAAAATATTCCATGTAGTTGCTTAATTAGTATTAGGTTATAAAAGCTTGCGGAATAATGTTATAATTAATTACTATATTATAGGAATCATTAACATGGTTCAAGCATGGATTAAAAAATTTAGTACGTCATTCCACAGGCAATCAACTTCCCCAAAATATTTAATGTCCACTTTCGATAATGCAACTTTGCATGAAACATTTCCTTAAAGTCAAAACGGGTCAAACTGATGAAGTACGGTTTATTTCACACAGCGAATACATATCGATTCAACCATCTGTGTCCAGTGAAGGGTTACAGTTAAAGTCAGAGTTTACCTGTGGATTTGCGGTCTCTGCAGGGCACTTAATTCAGATGAGGAATATATTGATCTGTCAGTGCGGTGTGGGTGCAGACGCAGGCAGATGATGGGATGTCACGGCCGCTCATCGGAGTGCCAATCTGGTAGGTGACTCTATTCTCCACACTGCCTGCTTGCATTAAACTCCTTATTAGCAGTGCTGTGATTGATCCTAAGTCTCTCGGTGTGATCAGCCTCCTCAGTGACCTGTGAGAAACACAGCTCCACTGAGAGACGCACACAGCGCCTGTCTGTCAAACAGCTGTGATTAGACTCACAGCCCTCAATGAAAGCAAACAACTGGATGGTTTCTATTCTCAGGACAGATTAGTGTGTAGGCCGATATGATTCATTATTTATGTTGTGTAACATTGCATAATATTCATTAAAACTGATCACATTTGACGATTCTTGTGAAAAATGTATGATTAAAATGAGTACTTATTATGGAAATAATATACATTAAAAGAACATGATGGGATAGTTCACCCAAAAATACAAATTCTGTCATCATTTACTCACCCACATGTTGTTCCAAAGATATGAGTTTCTTTCTTCTGTTGAAAACAAAAGAAGATAAAAATTGTTGGTAACCAAACAGCCACTGACTTCCATTTTATGGGCAAAAAATACAATGGAATCAATGGGAACCTGTTTGGTTACCACCATTCTTCAACTATCCTTTTAAGTGTAAACTGAATGTAATGTTTTCAGACACTTAAGTGCATATTATTTACAAAAAAAAAAAAAAATATATATATATATATTATATATACAGTGTTGGGGGTAATACATTACATGTAACGCCGAGTTATGTAATAATATAAATTTTTTCAAGTAACTAGTAAAGTAACGCATTACTTTTTAATTTACCTAAAAAATATCTGAGTTACTTTTTTCAATTTTTTCCTTTTATACATTTATTTTCCATTTATTGATTCATTGGCTGTGTGAACATGATCTTACTGTAGTTTCTAATCTAGACTAAATTGTGAATGTGTATTAATTCATCCACTCGCAAAAAACTGATTCAGTATTCATCAAAATGATTAAAACAGTGAAATGCAAACTCAGAATATGATGCAAAACCTGCAATAATTAAATATGTTTAACAACACAAATTATCTAATCTCATTTTATTAACCAATGTGTTTGCTGCTGACTCTTTGATGATCCAGTTCAACCATACTAATAAGCAAAAATTACTTTAGATAAACTAACAATTGTGCTTCGTTGTTTGTTTTTTTTTATTTCTGAAGAGTGTTGAATCTTCTCCTGCGTTCTGCTGTACAGACGTGAATTACTACTTTTCCTTCAGTCTGAGGTTTATTCATTACACTTTTTGGTGTGAAAGGGTTTTTACATTTGCTATAAATATAACTTCTTGTAATTAAAAACAAACAAATCAAGCCCTGCTCATATTTAAAATGTAATGCGAAAGTAACACAAAAGTAATGTAACGCATTACTTTCCATAAAAAATAACTAAGTAACGTAATTAGTTACTTTTTTTAGGGAGTAACGCAATATTGTAATGCATTACTTTTAAAAGTAACTTTCCCCAACACTGTATATATATATATATAATAATATATTCATACACACATACATATATATATAATATATATTTTATATATATACTTTTACTATAATCAAACACCACTACAGTCCAATTATAATCAAGTGATTTAGTATGTGCTTTTAGTATGTCAAAAGCACAACAAAATATCAGGATTTTAAATGTCTTTCATGTAAAACTTTAATTTGTCGCTACAAAGTGCACTTTTTAAAGTGTGTTAAGAAACAGTCATGAAAGTGTGTCTCTTAAAGTAGACTTAAGTGGCCATTTATTTCATTGGTATTTTATTATCTAAAAGTATAGCTTTTTTAAAATATACTTTTAGTCCGAAATTTATGCACGTTAAAAAATAAATACGACCTCACGTTGTGTCAATCATGTTTACACACTGCCTGCGAAACTTTCGTCCATCATTAAAAAATTCGGATCAGGTTCGATTTTCTGCGTTTTTGCATCCGTAGCATGCATTTTCATAGGAAAAGATGGCGAATAGGAAAAACCGGAAAACGCATTCAGTGTGCAAGCACCTTAAGTTAACTTAGAATTAGTGGTGACAAACGATTAATCGCAATCACATTCCAAAATAAAAGTTTTGTTTACATAATAAAAATACACAGCACACATACATATATTATGTATATATAAATACACACATACATATATATATATTTCTGAAAAATATGTTATGTTTATATATTAAATATGTATTTATAATATAAATTATATGAATATAAATATAGACATGTAAATATTTTCAAAATATATACTGTATTTGTGTGTATTTCTATATACATAATAAATTACACAGAACACACACATATTATGCAAACAAAAACTGTTATTTTGAATGCGATTAATCGTTTGACAGCACTACTTTACGCATTTAATATGCACAGCGTTTCTCTTGTTTATGTCGCATGTTTAAAATTACTGACCAATCGAATGTCACCTGCCATCAGCAGTAGCAACTAATTTTACAAGGATTTTGACTGTAAAAAAATCCTTCTATAATACCAACTGAGATGTTAACGCGGGAATTCACATTTATCATTATATTAATTGCCTATATTATTGAGGGAAAAGGCAATTACTGTAGAAAGTAATTTCATAATGCAAAATCACCTTTCTCTATATAAAGGGTCCATAAACATGAGAAAGCATTATAAAGTAGAATATTCTGTATATAATAGATGAAGTCATATTTGAACAGCAGCTCCATCCAGAAACTCTTTTAAATAATTGACTTTTAATAATTCATGTTTTGCCCACCTATATTAATTCTCTTCACTAAACAGAGCGAAGCTGCAGAGGGGGAAATGAATGATCATTGCTCAGCCTTTTGGAACTGATGTTGCAGATTTAGGAGTAGAATAAAAAGAAAGGATAGAAAAAGCTGTGAAGATTTGCCGCATCAAAAATGTAAAAGCTGTAATCAGTGCAGAGGGCTGAATCATAATGGAAAAACAGACAGTGAATGAATTTTATCAGGGTGACCTTTAGCAGGGCAAAACAATAAACAATCTCAGATCCCTTTCACTTTTCAATGCATCATGTTCAAATTTACAATTAGTGAAGCAAATTAAGAACATTGAATTTACAGCTGCACATGAGATTGTTTGTTGACAATATAAGACATAAAGTAATATTTCACTCAAAAATTACTAATTTTCAGACTCAAATTTTTTAAATTAAAGATGCTTCACGAAGCCATAGAATAACTTTTTTTGTCTAAATGGTTCCATAAAGAACACTGAAAAATATATTTTTTAAATGTTTAGGTAAGGGGTTGCAAAAATTTATTTTTGCTACATTTAAAAAAAAGATTGAAAGTTAGTCAACTAAATTTGTTATTTAAATGTGGCTAAATAAATTGATTGCAACCCCTTAAGTGGTTAAGCAACCACTTAATTATTTTTTTTTAATTCAATGATTCATTTTTTCACAAAAGGTTCTTTGTGGTGAAAGAAGTTTCTTCAGATTATTAAAAGGTAAGAAAGAGATGGTTCTTTAAAGTACCTTTGACTGAATGGTTCTTTGAGGAACCAAAAATGGTTCTTCTATGGCATCGCTTGTAGAATCTTTTAAGGACCTTTATTTTTAAGAGTGCATGTTGTTCCAAACCTGTATGACTTCCTGTAGGATGGGAAAAACAAAATAATACATTTAGTTGAGCTGAAGGTAAGCTGGCCTTTCCATACTATGAAGGTGGATGGTGACCAGGCACTGTTACATAGTTCACTCATAAATTAAAAGGAGCTGAAAAAGTACTCACCCTCAGGCGATCCAAGATGTAGATGAGTTTGTTTCTTCATCAGATTTGGAGAAATGTAGCATTACATAAATTGCTCACCAATGGATCCTCTGCAGTGAATGTGGGTTAGGACTGGTATTTTGACCAGAACTGACAAAATTGCTGACATTTTATCATCTGTTTGGACTCTCATTCTGACGGCACCCATTCACTGCAGAGGATTTATTGGTGAGCAAGTGATGTAATGCTACATTTCTAGAAATCTGTTCTGATGAAGAAACAAACTCATGTTTTTCTACTTTTAAATTTTGTTTAAATCAGTGTTACTTACCATTTCTTTATTATTATTTTTACAATTTACTAGCAATTTCTAAGTGAAACTTGTTTCAAAGTTGGGCATTTTGCAAACTGCTCTTGTGTTGTGCTGATGAAGAAAAGCAAAAAAGACGTGAGGGTGACTAAATTATGACAATTTTCATGTTTGTGCAAACTATTGCTTTAATATCATACACTTGAAAACAGAAGAGTGCTCCTACAAGCCATAATTAAAACTGTTGTCACAAGTGCTTTTCTCACCACGCAGAATGTTTTAATGCGTTTCATTTACATTGCGTTTGAAATATACTTCAGAAAAAACAGTGTTCAGTCTTGTTTAGTTCAGTAAACAATGCGCAGCGCTGCATAAACATCTCTGAAACGGAGGTGGTTTGCAGAAGAAACATAAACAGAGAGTGTAGAAAAGCTCTTGAGATTTAAAGAGGCATCTCTGAATGAGGCGGTGAGTCACCTCCTGAATGTATTCTTCAAAGTCCCGGATCTCAGCTTTCCCTGTTCACTGGAGATGTGCGAGAGGATTCAAGCCAAGCACAACCTCTCAATACAACCAAGATATATCACAAAAGCACTTAAAGCAGGAAAGTAATTGCTGATTCTTTTCATGGCAACTCTTTGCTTAAATGACTTAAGGAAAAAAAAATAGAGCAATTATGTGTGTTGTAAGTAAGCAGTGAGTTTATTTTCTTATCCTGGAACGAATAGGAGAATCTAATGAAACCTGCCCAGAGTGTCCAGGTCACATTTTGCAATTTAAGCCAATTTTGGACATGATCATTATTATTTGTCGTTATCATTAAAATACTCATAATTGGAATGAGGATGTTATTTAACTATATGTATTATTTAAATGGCAAAGTTTATACATCATGTTTATACAGTACTATATATATATATATATATTTTATATTATATATAATAAACTTTTATAAAATATAAAATACAGCAAAACTACAGGGAGCAGAGAGAAAAATACTGTTTTAAGTAAAGAGCAATGAGAATAAATGAGCCTCAGAAGCAAAATGTCCATATCATTGAAGGTGAAATCGTGTTTAATTGTCATTTAAATGTCAATTTGGGAAAGATGTCTTAAAATAGGTAAATTACTATTATTATTATTTATTTATTTATTAATTCAGGGGTGAAATGTAACGTGGACATGTTTTTGAGAGATTTCATCATTATATTTCAGTTATATTAAGACATCTGGGACTTCAAAAAGATAAACGGTCATTTTCTTCCTCATGTTTTGTTTTTTGTTCGATTTTTTTATTGAAGAAAAAAAAATCCCATTTAATTTCCATTATATCTGTGTCAATCTACATTAACCAAATCATCTGCATCTGTTGTGCCAAATTGTTTGCGATGGGCCGGGTTTGTTTGAATAAAACAGTGCTTTATTTTATGAAGAATGCAATGTGTCAACACATGAACATTGATTTGTCCGAGGCACACAGCCTGATGTCTTCATTTCTGCGGCCTGATTATAACCTGGACACTTTCTATTGGCTCTGGGTATATCCTTTTCCACGCTTCATTTTGTTGGCTCGCACAGTTTTCCAGACCGTCAGTCATGTATGTATAACATTTACAAGTCTTCCTTGTAAGGTTTGGCCTCAATCAAGCTTTTATGCTAATTACACACTGTGTACACGCTATAGTTCAGCACAAAATAGGCCACTTGTCACTTAAACCAATGATGATACGTTACACCAGAAGTAATTACTTCCTTCGCCTTCAAAGATTCTACTAGGCCTTTTGGGTCATCAATCCCTGATATTTAACTTTAGAAACACAAGCTCAAATATGTCTCAAGTAAAACAATGCAGACAAGAACATTTAGTGAAGGATTTACTTTGATTTGACTATTTTCAGTCAGAAATTGCTAGTAACTTTCACAAATAATTGCTTGGAATTGCAAATAACATTGGATTAAGCATGAATGCTTAAGCATGCAAAAAAATGAAAGGTTATTTTCTTGCCATTCATCTTTGAAAAAAACTTTTTACAACCTATGTAGAGGTTTTCCAATGGCTTATCATTTTGCAGTTTATACAGCTGACGTGTTGAATGGTGTGCATTGATTTCTGCCCTTTTCTCGTCTTTTATTCAGCTTCGAGAAGCTCAAGCAAAAGGTTGCCATATGTATGCTCCTGTTTTAGCAAAAGCATAAAGATAACCTCCAAGTTTTCCCATAATCCTCAAGGATACACATTCACTTTCTCTCCAGCCAGAAGCCATCTGATCCAGAGTCATGCCCTTCTAACGTGACAAAGGGTGTACATCTTAATGGAGTGAATATGTTGCGGATTAGTGTGTGTTTTAATCCACTAAACTTGAAGCTTAGCACTAGAATAAAGTAGAAAAATATCACAAAAAGAAACTGATTTCCGTGGAATGATTTAGTTGAACAATGTTTTTGTTGTGGGAGATCACTGTTTATGCTCGTGTACACTTACAGGAGCGGTACTGTGTCATTACAGTGTGTTTTATGATTTAAGTGGCATTCAGAAATTAATCTGCGTGATGAGGGAGCTGTGCTAAGTGCAACAAAACAAACCACCTCCGCTTAAACGCCTCTATTCAAAACACTTTGGACCGTTCCTTGCCATTATTTGTATCGAGACTGTATGCATGCTCTCACATGAATACTGATTTCTTCACAACCCATTGATTTTAGCAACTAAATTGGTTTTCGTACTTGACTAAAGATGCTTGTCTTGCAGTGCAGTATTTGGTAAAGTTCAACACGGGGGGAATCTCTCAACCAATCAGCTGATGCTAGCTGACAGCGCAGAGGCTTTTTGTGCAGCGCTGCTGTGAAAGTGTATGTGCAGATACTGTCTCAGGCTAATGAGGTATTATTTTTCAGACAATCTAATAATTCAGAGAGTGAAAGATGCATTATTGATTTGGGCTTTTTTCAGATGTAATGAAGGCAAAGACTGCCTGGAGAATGGCTTTTTAGTGTGTCTGCAAACTTTTATTGTATGCACTTGATGCCAATGACAATAGCAAGCTTTCAATTCACCAAAGTGCTGCTAAGATAATGCCTCGCTACCTGTTTAGCATCCTTTTTTTTGAGTGTTAGAGGTCAAATGGCTTTGAAAATACTATTCGGCCTGAAGGTAATCTGGAAAAATTTGCTGTAGAACAGACAAACTGTTCAACCAAACTGTTGGTTGAACGTTTGATCCATATGGCACACAAAAATGGGAAAGACTGAGAGTTATGTTTGTTTTCTTTGTACACAAAAAGTCATCTCGAAGCTTCATCACATTACGGTTGAACCACTGAGTCACATGTAATATTTTAATTATGTCTTTACTACCTTTCTGGGCCTTGAACATTTCAGTTGCATTGCTGTCAATGCAGAGTCAGAAAGCTCTCGGATTTAATCAAAAATATCGTAATAAATGCTCAGGGCCAGCCAGCCAAAGCAGCGAAAGATTCTGGCAGTATTCTGTGCAGTTATGGCAGGATCTAGCTAGCGGGGGTGGCAACTGCCATGCTAACAAAAAGCTGTTCCACCCCAGAATTATCACAGAATAAAATGTAAATGTAAGCAGTGTTTCGTGTGCTACTTTTCAGCCGCGCGATGACCGCGAAAACTTTTACTAAACTGTTCACGATGGTTGCACGCGCACGCAGCGCGCCCAGTGTAATTAACAAATGACTCTTATGAACCGGTTCTTTTTAGTCCAAAACACAAAGCGCAGCCCGTTCACTAACGAATAGTTTTTACATTTGTTCCTTAATCTGATACTGCTTCTTGGTTTATTCAGAAGAAGTCCTCTGATAAATCTAATCCCGTCCGGATATGTCTGAGATTCATCCTGTAATTGTTTGGTGATCCGATTCTCAGACCGCTCGCTCCACTTTCATCATGGATAGAGGCCTTTCTGCCATATCGGACGAAACAATAACATGAAATCAGTAAGAAGCTGCCGATCACGAAAACTAATAGCAGAGTTAGGTAGGAATCTTGTTTTGCAGTTTTCTCGATTGTTAACATCATATAACTGATTTTAGTTGGCCCATTTTCCCAAACCATTTATTCAGTTCTCAAAACGAAGACACATTTCTCAGAAAGTTTATACTTACACATTCAGTATAATTACAGTACATTACCAGTGATGATGGAAATTGCACTACATGTACAGTAAACTGTAGCACATGCTGTACACCTTCAAACGTGTGACTGTTACATTTTATTTGTAACCATTTTTTATGTGTACTGCACATTTGTAGAACTGAGAAATGACTGCCTAAAGATATAGCTAGTCTTGTGTCAGGAGAACAGGAAACTGCTATAGTACTGTATACTGTAATGAAATTTGACCAAATGTGCAGAGGATGCTGAATTTACTTATTTTTTACTGTAATGTATTTTGGTGCATACAAGATCATATACAATTCTTTGGTATTTTTACTTTTCTCGTGTTTTTCATCATCTGCAAGGTTACTTTACAGTAGTAAAATGAAAATGATCTGTTCCCAAAAGTTCATTGCTGAATTATTATTATCTGTGATTTAATTTGTTGTATACTGTAATAGACATTGAGCTGCAAAAACAATTCCTGAATCCTAATACGAGTTTTTTGTTAAGTGTTATTGATCTCATGAGTGTTCACTGAGCAGGAACGTAATCTGTGTATTTGAATTGTGTGGACGCATTTAAGAATATCTGTAATAACTAGATTGAAAAGTTTGAAATATAAATTTATGCTGGCTTGTCTTAAAGTCTTGTTTAAGAAACATAAAAAGCTTGGTCAGTTAGATGTTCTAGATGTTTGCTAAAGTGTCATGTCTTTAAGCTCAGAAACATTTATAACCTGTTGAAGTTTTTTATATTGTGTATTGACTTGGTGCCATGATGGATATTTAAATGTTATTTATTTTTCATGTTAAACAGTATAGATGATTACTTAATGGTAAGGCGATATTTGTGAACTGTGCATCTAAGACAATAAATCCCCAAAAACTATGCATGGGGGGTTGCTTTGGAGTTGCCACCCCCCATAGACCCTTTGCCACCCCTTTGCCCCCCTACATTTTATTTTCTAAATCCGCCTCTGGTTATGTGACGTCACTGTACATTGTAAATCCCATACGTGGGACCATACTCCAAGTAGCACAGAAATAATGATCCCACATGTGAGACCATACCGCTCAAGCGGTTAAACCACATTTTCGAAAGCGAACATAATACAATTTTGATCAGAGGTGGTGCTTTTACCAAAGCTCAAGCATCCTCATTATAACTGCTGATCACAAAACCACCTTTATCTTTTTCTTCTATCCTCAGGAACATCAAAAAGAAGCGACAACAAATACTTTTTGAAGGATTTTAATGTAATCATCTGTCTTAGCTATGAACAAAGACATTCATAAAGAGTCAAAACATGTCCCAATGGGACGACTTCCCCGTAGAGAGGAGAGAAAGAATCCTTATTTTCCCTTCAGAGGGTGTGTTACTTTGGCGTTCCCTCCTCTTGAATATCAAACTGCCGGTTGGGTTTTGTGGACTCATGCATAAGCTCATAAAGCTGTCCGATCTGCTCTTCTTGAAAGTCTTTGAGTTTCTCTTCCGGTAAATCAGAGCCAAACTCCAACTTCTTGTTTCCCACGACTTCCAGCACCTGCGTCTGTAAAGTGTCTTTGTAGTTCTACACAGAAAGACAAAAGTATTACTTATGAAAACATAAGCAACATGTTGAACTTCAAAGCCTCAATGTCCGTGTGCCTGTTATTGGCTCTTGTATTGATTTTACACTCAGGCACAAGTGAGGTATTCATTTGATAGAGCGCTATTGATTTACTATAACACACTGTGACAGAATTATTTATTTCTCTTTGTTGGAGATTCATTGATCGCAATCCACATGATGAAACGCAGGTCACGGGGGTTGATGGGGGATGTGTAGGATCAGGGAATCTACTAAGGTCTAATGGAGGTTAATGCCTACTGCTCTCTCTCAGTCAGTCGAAATCACTCCCTCCATATCAGTGATTACCATCTGTATGAAAGGTCCACACAGGTCTACAAGTTTTACAAAAAGTCCATCAAAACAGACATTCTTCAACTTGCTAGTAAAACTGGCCTTCAACATATCAGAGTTAGAAGTACTTTTTTGTTAACTTGTTAAAGAACAGTTATTCCACTGTCGACTCGTACTGGCTCCTCAAAGTGCATTCTTGGTGAGTTTGGTTTCTTTTTCAGAATCATTTCCATCTAAAAAAAAATATTTTCATGACGCACCAATGCATTGTTCGTCAAGGTCTACATTCTTTTGCTACCGTGGACAAAACACTGCATCAAAATATTCTAAAGGACTGTGTTTTATACTGAATGTACAGCGCCACAATGAAAGAAATGAACAAATATACAATGTGCCCAGTGTAGTCTGATACATTCATTTACAGAGGTGTAATACGTACCTGAAAAGCATACTTGAGTAAAAGTACATATACCTTCCAGTGAAAATCAGTAAAAGGGACTCAATTACAAGTTACAAGTCACCAATTGCAATACAACTTTAGTGAAAGTCTTGGAGTATCTGATTTTTTTTAACAGTAATATACTCGTATGCTGAATGTAGACCCAAAGATGTACTAGTCTTCAACACCTAAAATAAATTCTAATGTGAAAAATAACAAGAAACAACTGATTTGCAAGGAGAGCAATCACGTTTATTTTCTAAAATAAAACTAAAACTGAACACCTCAACATTGCAATAAATCATGTTTGACACGACAGCCTCTTACACTGAAGACTTAGTTAAAGTCAAGTACTCCAAAAGTAAACCCATATCCTTCAAAAAGTTCTCAACTATGTCCTCACCTCATATATGAAAAACTACCTGTTATTGCACTCATAGTCGCATTAAATAGCCTTCTTAACAAGTTTGAGTAACGGCAAAATGCACAAGCTATAGTACCTTCAAAGCCTTGTAGATGGCGATATCATTTCTTCTGTAACATGAAATGATGCAGAAAGTGTTAGGTGCCATTCAAAATATAAGTAGTTGCGTTACTCATCACAGATGTATTGGAGTAAAGAATACATATACTTATTCAAAAATGTAGCCAAGTAGAGAGTAAAAGTTGCTAACATTTTTGACAACCACAAAGTAGCCAAAAATATATTTACGTACAGTAACTAATTACATTTACTCAAATACTTTACACCACTGTTCATTTAAATGAGTTGCTCAAATAGACTGAAATAGTTTGAGTCAATCTTAGTCCTCACGCTCTCACAGCAAGTCACCTTAAAGTCATGTCTGATTTACAGTATAATGTGTATACAGACAGACAGAAATTCACTATAGAGTTTTGTTGTATTGAAAGTATTTTGATCATTAAAACAATCACTAAATTGTTAACGAATTGGTTTTGTTAAGTATATAGGACCAATTATGGTAGGTTGGTTATCCTCAAAGTACTAAAGAATCAGTGACTGAAATCACAATCTGAACCAGATTTGTTACATACTATTCATATCCCCAATCCGTGTAAGACTCTAGTACACCGAGTCCTAGACTGCAGCACTAACCATATTTACAGCATACCGCTGATTCTTTCATATGAGCTTGGGTTTTCTGACATCTTAATTGAAACTTGTCTGTCACGTCTGTCATAACTGCTTACGATCAAACCTACAAGACATTACAGAGAGACTCATTCAGAAAAACACACTGAAAATAAAACCTCATTCACTCGCCTTACGTCTTGGAATTTGGATGCAATTCAATTTTGGAAGCAAAAAGCCATTTGTCTGAGAAGCTTCCTCCGCTACATAATGTAATTAGATTGAACATTTGCCAAGGAGTAATATTTTAAGAATGGAGGGGATGTGGGCATGCTGAATGGCAAGCGTTTTGGTGAAGCTCACCTTCTGAATATAAACACCTCACTTCCCATCACAATGACGTAAGCAGGCAACCCATTTCATGCTTGTCTGGAATAGCCTGACTTTCTCAAGGGCACAGAATTTTCGAGATCCATAAAGATAAATAGATTAGCTTTATGTCCACCATTCTGAATGTACAACATAGCTCATTAAGAAAATGCTTTTATCCAAAGTGACAGAAGCCAGAAATAAGCTCAAATGCTTTGTTCTGTTATCATTTTGATGGTGCTTATGCTCATATTTTTCTGATTATTCAGTGTTTCCCACAGGATTTTGTGAGACTTGTTTTGACAGGTGACGTCACATATTAATTTGCATATGTATGACGTTTGCGTCAAGTTTGCTTTAGACGAGTTTTGGCAATTCAGATCCGTTCTACTCTATGAATATCACATACTATAATCCAACTGAATGCCCAATAAAGCTGTTCACATTATATTTTCTGTTGTCATACAAGTATAAATGGTAAACACGACCCATTAATAGGCTATTACTTGTTAACCAGGAATTACTCTTCACTATACTCCTTAAATCCTGATTTATAATCGCGACATCGTCTGATAAAATCAATATAAATCTAATTTACACTAAAAAGTGACTATATGCAGGTGGTTTTGGCTATATTACTTTTGTCTCATTTAGCGCACTGCCTGCGTCTGAGTAACAAACTATGCGAATATTAACAGATGAATTATGTTAGTATTTAAAGACCAAACAGTCAGTAAGCGACAGGTGCTTGGAAATGCTGTTTTGTAAATAATTTACTGACAAGTCGGCTGCGTTATGGCCAGCTGGAAGCTCTTCCGCTCGCTGCTCAGAACAGACGCGAGAGAGGCGACACTGCGCCGGGAGTCAGACCTAGCGCTCGCGGGGCAGTACTGGAGACATCTTCCAACTGAACGATAGCTAAGGTTTTTTCAAAAAAGTCGGTAGGTTTATCATTAATGTCCCTGTTATGGAAAAAAAGCCACCAGAATGTTCTGAAAGTTGCTAAATATTGTGCTAAATTCGCACTCGTGTGTGAGACGCGGGAGCTGATGGCAGCGGGTGGTGGAGAGGCAGTTTTAACATTATGTGACATGACATCTGACGCACAGATGCCATTGGCACATGCCAAACCTGTGACATAAACCTGCACAGACGCCATGGCAATGGACTGCCAATTGTGTCACATTGTCGACATAAACGCTGTGACGTGGACGCACCTTCTATGTGTCTGATTGTCAGCCTGCGTGTCACACCTTCGGTAGTGACTGACCCTGCCCCTAGGTGCCGCTGCATAATGTAGATTGCGTGACAAAGCAAGCACGTCAGAACGATATTGATTTAATTAACAGTATGTTGCGGTCAAGTATACGATTTATTGCATCGCGAAATTCATTTGTACAACAAATATTCCTCTGTTAAGATTAAAATGTGTCTAATGCCCCTTAATGTGTATTTTGTCATTGTAAGTTTATTTACAGTAGCCTGCTTTGTACAACAGCCATACATTCAAATACATAAATAGGCTTTTTTTTCTGACACTTGCCTATCCGAAATTACATAAAAAATATAAGTCTCGTTCCTTCTTTTCATATCTCATATCACATCGGAAAGGCGTTTATTTTCAATAAAAATGAAGGGAAATAATCAAAAAGCTGAAAATAGAGTATTGGGTAAGGTTAGGTGTAGGGAGGGATTGTCCCAATTAGTAAGCATCCATTTTATAATTGATGATGAAAATTATAATTTACACTCACTATGTTATTATTGCATACTGTTTTATACTGTAAAACAATACTGAGGTGCAGACATTTGCCACTATTTGCGATGAGTATAAATAACAGAAACAGCAACTAATTGCTATTTAAACAGTTTAAATAGCATCTATTATTAACATCTATTATATTTTTATAGCTTCTGTTTTTTATTTTAAATGCAATTAAAACATATGTAATTCAGTTGCATTTGTCATTTTTATTAGTTTGTTAATGCATTTTTATAGTTTGTTAATGCATAATTTTAATTTTTGTCTCAGTTTTAGTTTACAGTAGATCAAGTTAAACTAAAATATAAATGAAAAATGTTACATTGGACAATAATTAAAAACAAGTTACATTTTTTAATATTTAATTTTGCTTAATTTGATCAATTATATTTTATTTGAAGTAACAAAAATGTTTAAAATTGTGGTTAAAGTTTCAGTTTAAGTTAAATAAAATAACCATGCTTACCAAGTGTTGTGTGATTGGTTGCCTGCGGGTTGTCATAAGGTTACGATGATCTGATTGGTTTTCAGCATGTCGCATCGAAGATTAAAATGGGTTTTTGTTCCCTCCATCAAAATAAGTATGGAATTTATTCAACAAATTTATCATCCACCAGGTGAAAATGGCAAAGCCAAATATTAAAAAAGAACACACACATCTTTCACTCAATCATATTCTCGGTTTCTCTCGTTTAATTTTATTCCTCAGGGAAAGCTTGTCTGTTGCAATGCGGTCGATTTATTAGGCGATGAGAAGTCCCCTGGGCCCTCTACTATAATAGGATTAAAGTGAACACTCAGTGCTCCTAATCACATTTGGAAGCTCGCTCTACGTCTGTTCCTGGCTCCGTCTCGCTTCCTCGTTTTTTTTGTTTGTTTTTTAGCAGTGCTTTGAAAAATGAGACCCTACAGTGATTCACTCACCCCCTAATGAACGAGCGGGGAGGGGGATCTTAAACACACACCGGCTCCATCCCAGATCTAATATCGGAGTGGACTCCACAGTTCACAGAGTAGAGACCGCGTGTGAAGTACTTCAAAAATCTAGTGAGCTGCCTACCTATACAACATCTTAAAGGGGGGTTTCTGCTCACCCTCACGTCATCCCAAACCTGTATGGCTTTCTTTCATCTGCAGACCCCATAAGCCGATGATGGGACAAAACAACAACACTGGAGCCCACTGACATATCAAACAAGTCATACAAGTTTGATCCAACATGAGTGTAAGTAAATGATGATACATTTCTGGGTGGAGATTCCCTTTAAGACATCAGCCATTTTCCTGACACAAAAATTCTCTCAACCAGTTGATTCAGGACCCAGGTTTTAAGTGATGACCTAATATAGTACTAAAATTGTTTATTTCATAAATTGTAAATCGAGTTTCAATGATTTTGTGCTCTCTGCAGCCACTAAAACATATTGTGGCCACCACAAACCATATTTGTGCCTTGCCGCAAGTGAACTCAATTCCAAAGCAGTTCAATCTAATAAAACAGTTCCAACAGTGACACCAGCAGGTACAATTTCAGTGGGAGTTGGCGTCTATCTTGCCTCCCCTAAGCCTGTTGAGTTTAGTGCCGTCAAACGATTAATCGTGATTAATCACATACAACATAAAAGTTTTGTTTACATTATATATGAATATGTGCTGTGTATATTTATATACAGTGCCCTCCAAAAGTATTGGAGCAGTAAAGTCAAAATTGCTATGTTGGCTGTGGAGTCAAGACATTTACAAATATGATTAAAAGATGAATATGAGACAAAACTACAGAATGTCACATTTTATTATTGGGTGATTCAACACATAGATGTTTTACCAGCTAAGAAGTTCAGTGCTTTTAGAGTTTCATCTCCCTATCTGATGTGAAGTATTAGAACAGTTGCCTCACAGGTCTTTCTAAGTGATCAGCTGTGTCCTGTTGCATTAATTCTTATTAAAATTCATGAATTCATTAAAACCAGCACCAAAAATAGAAAGGCAGAAAGATTAGAGTTTGCAAAAAAAGCACAAAGGTGAGCCAGAAGAGTTTTGGAACTGTGTTTATGGACCGATGAGACAAAATGAACCTTTATCGAACCTTTATCGAAGTGATGGGAAGCAAAAATGTAAGAAAAAAAGGGAACTGCAAAAGATCCCAAGCATACAGCCTCATCTGTAAAGCATGGTGGATGTGGTGTCATGGCATGGGCATGCATGACTGTCTCTGAAACAGGCCCTCTTATCTTTACTGATGAATTAATGTATGATGACAGTAGCAGAATGAATTTGGAAGGGTACAAAACCATCTTGTCTACCAATATTCAAGAAAATGTCACCAAATCCATTGGGAAGTGCTTCATATTGCATCCGAACAATGACACAAAACACCCTGCCAGTTCAGTCAAGGAGTTTATAAGGGCAAAGAAATGGAAAGTCTTAGATTGCCCAAATCAATCTCCAGATTTAAATCCGATTGAACATGAATTTCACCAGCTGAAGAGGAGAGTAACGGCAGAAACTCCCCAAAACAAGCAACAATTAGAATTGGCTGCATTAAAGGCTGGGAAAAGTATTTCAAAGGATGAGACCAAGAGTCTGGTGATGTCTATGTGTCACAGACTCACTGCTGTGATTGTGCGCAAGGGATCTGCAACTAAATAATACATTTTAATCTTTTATATCTGCCTTATGCTCAACTGCCCCAATACTTATGCTCACAGCAATGAGTGGGATGAACTCTAAAAGTGCTGTTCTTTTTATTTGGTAAAATATGTATGTGTTATGTACACACACACACACACACACACACACACACACATGCACATTTTGCACATAAAAACACACACACACACTTGTAAGCACACACACACCGCGCACCACACAATCACACACACACACAGCACTACACATTTAACAGCCTCCCCTTTTGCCTAAAAAGTGTGTGGTGAGTTGTGGGGAATCGCGTAATTAATAAATGAACAGGGGGGAAGCACGTGAGAGGAGGCAATGCTCCCCTCCATCGTGATATATTGGGATATGGTGGTTATATTCGGCGATTGGCGGGGGGATAAATCCTGACGTGAGAGGAGTTGCAATGTGCATGTTCGTGATATGAATTCTGAATATAACTGGTTATGGCGGGGATTGGCTCATAATTTTGATAAATCCTGACTCTTGTTGTTGTGCATGTTCGTGAATCAGTCTGAATGAACAATTTAATGGCATTAATGGGAAGACTAATTTTAAAAAGTAAACAACTCACACACTAAGATATAAGCACTTTTTATGTCAAAATATGACTTAAAATTGCCTGAAAACATTATCTGTGGGAGTTTTTAACGAGTAATCAGCTAGGTGAAATTTAAAGTAAATCTCTGTCTGTGACCAGTATTTACAGAGCTTTGATGTCTGATGATCTGAAAAATAAAACAATTGTTAAAAGTGAACTATTAAAAGAATAGCTGATTATAAGTTCACAAATAAAATGTTTAAATTGTTACTGCCTTAATTATTATTTTGTTATTATTTTGGAATAAATGTAACGATGAGATTCATACTTGGCTTTAATAAATAGAATATTGATTATATTGTTAATGTAAAAATATCAAATAGATGTTTTCCCCTTGATAGTGTAAGTAATGTTTAACCAAGAAAATGTGACTGAGATGAAATAAAAAAATATATAAAAAACTGAACTTTGCCTCCTCACCCATCACTGCTATGAACTAAAATCACCCACAAATTAAAAATCTGTCATCATTTACTCACCCTCGTGTAATTCCAAACCTGTGTAACTTCCTTTCACCTACGCAACACAAATGGATATTATCCTGGCCACTCTTTTCATTACAATGAAAGTCAAACTGAAGCTGTCAAAATTAATGAAAGAAGCAACATCTTAAAAGTGGCCTGAATGCTGCGTTTCAGGTCTTCTGAAGTCAAACGACAGCTTTGCCAAGAAAAAAACTAAATATTTGTTGTCCTTGGCGTGTTAACTAAATAATTAGTGAAGTCCGATTAATTAATACATTGTTCTTTTGAGTCAAATATTTTCAATGAATAGCACAACACAAAAGTCTGGATGAATGAATCTATACTCGAGTTTAACTCAAACAATGATATAGTCGAGATTGGAGAGGAAGATTATCAGTGAACAATGACTTTTTTCTCACACAAAGCTATCGTGTGACAGGATTGGAACAACATGAAGGTGAGTACACAATGGGGTGAACATTTTTAGGTGAACTATCCCTTTAAGGTCTACTTTGTGTATTCTATTTCTTTATGTTTGCCGTACTTGTTCTGTAACTACCTACATATATATATCTGAAACGCTGCAAAAAAATATTTGAAAACAAATTTCCTCCTGACAGCCAGTAGCTCGTTTTGGAAGGAAGTGTACATGTCCTTCTGTACAAGAACAGAGTGACTCATTACCTGCAAGTGTGTGATTTTTACCCTCTTAAATAATATCTGTTACTGTCATTGCCAATCCAGGAACAGCACGTCCTCACACTGTGAAAATGCAATAAGAGTCAGCTTTGTTCACACTCATGTCAGAGCTGCTGACACTGAATCATGCTGCAGGTGTAATTTGTTTTGTGAAGTTTGACTGTTAAAAAAGCATCTCCAATTTACAGGCATAGAGTACTAGAAGATCTGCATCATTGCTCCTTGAAAGCACGCTACTGCATGTTCAAGTGGAGTTCATGCATTGAATTCGATCTTTGGATTTGTCACGGAGATATTCATACGAGCGTGACGTCAGCGCTCTCATAAACAGCACGATTCTGTCCCAACAGAACTGAAATGAAAGAATGAACTCTTATCAAGGTGATGCTGGATTAAAGTGTAATTGATGTACATAGATGGTGTCTGGATACAGTTGTGCTCCCTGAGAGAAAATTATTTGTTAGTAATGGGTTATGGACAAATTGTATAAAGTTGTCATGCTGCTGGAGAATTTAGGAAGGTGCTGCCATCGTGTGGAAGGCTTTCAGCAAAGGCCAGTTTTCCTGACTCGTTAAGGAACTGGAGGTTTGGTAACATCTCTTGTATAAGCAGCTTCTTTTGCAATGCAATGGTTTCCATGTAAAATGTTAGCACTGTTTAAAATGTATGCACATTCATATCCATCTTGTTTTCACAATGGCTGGCTGATGACAACCTTATTGAGATGGAAAATGCTAAATAGGATGAAGATTAATAAGGGATTATTTACATGTGAGAATTGTGATATATAGTGGCATGATGTAAATGTGCGGATGCATGATATATCAGTGCCATATTGATTACTGAATATTGGTTGATATTGGATACACTGTATATCAGTCAATTTAGATATTTAATTGTGCATGCTCATTTACCTAACCCTAATCCTAATCTAATTAAAGTTCACCTGCAGTTACAGTATCTTTAAAAATACTAATAATGAATAAACACAGTTAAATAATGTAACAAACCTTAGCAGCGCAAAGGTTGTGGGTTCAATTCCCAGGGAACACACATACTGACAAAAAATGTATAACCTGAATGCACTGTAAGTCGCTTTGGATAAAAGTGTCTGCTAAATGCATAAATGTAAAAAATATATATATATATATATATATATTTACATTTCTGTTCCCCTCACTATCTTTCAGATATTTAATAAGCTGTAACATTTGACAAACATCAATAGGCTATATATATATATATATATATATATATAGGCCTAGTATATCAGTCTGGCGATCCAATGGCGATTCAATTGCCAAGGTGTCCGTAGAGGGTTGATGGACCAGTATCTATAAATATTAAGCCGCAAAAGTCGATTCAAATATGAATCCCGCATGTTCTGCAAGTCTCTTTGTGAATGAATGAATGGCAGAGACACGCGGTTTTGTTTACTAACGTTAAATACACTGAAGCGCGTGTGACGCTCGCAGTGATTTCAGCATCTGGCGTCTAAATGAGGACATAATGTCATACTATGTCATACTTTTGCAGCTTAATATTAACAGATACTGGTCCATATTGCGATTTGATTTAAGTGTAATAACCTACTTTTGATTAATTCATCCGAGCAATACATACAAAAAAATCTCCAGAACTGCTTTGAGAGTCACTTCACGAGCATTTTATCATTTAATTTCAGTGAAACTAGCGTCATATCATATACACAGAGAACTTTAAAGGTATTCACGGCAACCCGTCAAAATAAAAGTCCGGTTTAGACATTGTGCCAGAAATATATTATTAGGCTACTATTATTTAATATATTAATATTTAAACTTTTACAGTAGCCGATAACAAACATATTAATTTATTCAGTTTATTTAAAGAAAAATAGTGATACAGCCTCATATGATAACTGAACTTTAAAAAGGCAATGGTTTATAAGCACAGACGATAAAAAAGGCGGAGCGAGTGAAGGAGACGCGCTGAATGACATCACATTGTTAGTTAATGTTAACCTGCTTTAACTAATGGGACCTTATTGTAAAGTGTTATGTATTGTTCTTTTGTTCAATCTTTTGCACTCTCTAATCTTGAAACACTCAATTACTTTGTTTTTGTGTATTATTTTAAATAAAGTCTTTCTTTAGTCAAATATATTTAATAAAGTTATTTAACCTGATAGGAGGACAACACTTTTTTTACTTCGTCGAAATTATATATTGTGATAAAAAACATACCTTGACAAAAGCCTCAATGACTATTGTGAAAATTTGATACTAATGTACATACAGTTTAATAAGACTATAACTAATTACATAATTAGCCTATTGAATAGAGCCTGACGCAAAACTATTTAAATACCTTGTATACTTTCTGTACTCTGATTATTTAAATAATTGTGCAGGTAAATGTCTCTTTATATCCCCTTATTAAGCTAAAACACATAATTTAAAAAAAAATATTTGCGCTCCTAAATTTGTTTTACTTAAATTAAGCATCAAGTCTATCTCTGTGTAAAATGAACATTATGATGCTGCCATCTTTCTGAAGTCATTTTTAACATCCATAACTTTTTTTTTTACATCCATAATATTTAGGGGAGGGGGCACCTATCGGTAAGCCCCTCCCCTCGAACGCAGACTAGCCAATGGCAGTCGAGTATTAGTTGCACGGGGAGCGGAACTCGGACATCTTTAGGTTTCAGCGCCAGAGAAACACTGGAAGATCCGAAACTTGCATCGGTTTTTTTCACCTGGAGTACTTGTAACACTGATTCCAGGTGAATCAGTTATGAATTAACAACATAATAATTACTCTTTTTAAAATTATGCTTAAGTGTACTTCTTTTTCACGAGGGCACAGCTACGTGTATTCATGTCACTGACTAAATATTAAGCCAAAAGGCAATTATAGATTTATGTCTCGTGTTTTGCAACACTAAAAGTATCACACCAATAATTGTGCCACTGAATTCAAACATTTAGTCAGTGGAAGGCCTGAGGACTTAATGCAACCTATGTGATTTAAATGCATTAGTTTTCTCTGCAGTCAAGTGACACTGACAGCAGCAGGTTTGTCTTACCTGCCATTCCGCCATGAAGCGTGTCGCCTCTTCATCTGAAGCTTCCTTGTGTCTTCTGAACTCGTCTTTCACATACTGATCACCCAGAGCCCGCAGGTCTATGGGCATGAAGCGGTGCAGCAGCAGGATCCTCTTATACAGAGACCTTACAGCTGATACATGTGCTGCATGAGCCATAACTTCAGTCTTTATCTAACTGTAAACTCTAGAATAGATATGACTAGCGCGTGCCGTTTGAACACCGCAATAACCCAGATCGAGTGTTAAAAAACTAAATCAAAAGCTCATGAGAGAGGTGAGCCGATCCGATTATGAAATATCATAAAATGTTTCTACTTTACATGTATTACCTAACCGTGCTGTCCTTGTGTATGTGCGGACTTCTTCGCCGCAGCGCTGTGAGTGTTAGCAGAGCTGCTGCTCTCCTCTGTTGGCGATTGGGATGTATTGCAACCTCCAAATCTAAAATAAAATAGGCCTAATTTCAATCTTATTCATAATTATTTAGCCTAAATTAATACAAGTTAATTAAATAGGACAATATTATGCCCGAGATACAACTATTTGAAAATCTGGAATCTGAGGGTGCAAAAAAAATAATAACAATAATCTAAATATTGAGCAAATCGCCTTTAAAATTGACCAAATGGAGTTCTTAGCATTGCATATGACTAATCACAAATTACGTTTTTATCTATTTACTGTAGAAAATTTACAAAATATCTCCATGGAACATGATCTTTACTTAATATCCTAATGCTTTTTGGCATAAAAGAAAAATCTATAATTTTGGCCGATACAATGTAGTGTTGGCTATTGCTACAAATATACCTGTGCTACTTATTTTTTAAGTTTTGTGGTCCAGGGTCACATATGTTCAGAAAATAGATAGTTCACCCCAAAAATGAACATTTTGTCATTAATTACTCACCCTCATGTCGTTCTAAACCTGTAAGACCTTCGTTCATCTTCAGAACAAAAATTAATGTATTTTTGATGAAATCTGATCGCTCTCTGACCCTCAATAGACAGCAATATAATTAACACGATCAAGGCACAGAAACGTAGCAAGGACATCGTTGAAATAGTCCATATGACATCAGGGGATCAAGCGTAATTTTACCAAGCTATGAGAATACTTTTTATGCACAAAGAAAACAATAACATAATTTATTCAACAATTCTTCTCCCCGAGTTACCGTCTTCCAGCATTTGTTGAAGAAATTATGTTATTATTGTTTTCTTTGCGCACAAAAAGTATTCTCGTGTGACCTATCCCTTTAAAGCTCCAGTCCGTAACTTTCTTTTTGGTTAAAAATGATCCGAAATAAATATATATATACGGTGAAAATTATAATTTAGGTCATATATTCCAAGAAGTAGGCTAGAATAAGTGATTGCGAAGTACAGTAAATATCCACACCGGTGCAGTGACTGACAGCTACACATACTCCGCAAAACATTAGATTCATCCGCGCTGGAGCCGTGCCAGAACACAACCCCATGCACAGAAGATAGTAACGAAAAAAGCTGCAATTTCAGGTTTTCAAACAGAGATGGCGACAAAGAGGTTCCTTATAATAATAAACATGAGGGAAATAATTTACAGGCTTTGCATTTATTGATATAAATGATGCAATCTAGATTGCAGAACTTTGTTGCACAATCTGTAAAGTAATTTGTGTGTTTACGTGCAGGACGTTTGAAGTATTGATGTTATATTTGCTTAAATGAGATGAAGAAGCATATTTTATCACACGTGCCTTAGACATGAGGTTTTTTAAGCAGCACCTTTTATTTTTAAGTGGAGTAGCAGTGAGTGTCCTTCTCTCAATAACTTACTTGTTTTAATGACTCTGATGCCTTTATTTGCTATGCATGACAGTAATATACCTGCTGAACAACATACAGGTAAGACAAAGGCTTTTTCTCTACTCTTACATGTGTAATTAGCTACAACCACAGTGAATAAAAAAAGAAGGAGGAAGGGGACAGAAGATGGAAACAGTATACTAATATACTACTCTTACTATTGTTGCAGTATGTACTGTTTAAAGTATGCTAATTTAAGTATAGAATAGAATACCTATATGACCTAATACACTGACAGTAAGTCAAGTCGAATCAGCTGTATTTCTATAGCGCTTAATAAAACATGAATGTTTAAAGCAGCTTTTACAGTGGTAAACAAGAAAAATAATGATTCAAAGTTGCAAACAGAATTCAATAGTAAAGACAATAGTAAACTGTCATTATTCAGATGAAATCAGCTCATTTACTTAACAAAAGCATGCGCTTAGAATGGATAGTTGACTGCTTGTTTATAGGGTCTGAATGTACGCATGTGCATTGTAATTCTGCCTTATTACTGTCACATGACATCATATCAACAAATGACACCCAATTATGATCTCAGAAATAACTATAGCTCCTGTAAACAAAAAAGTACACTTTAGCATAGTTTTACTTCTTGTTGTAGAAACAATAGTCTTAAAAATTAATATTAAAAGTAGTAATGTAATTTCATAAATCCATTGTCTTTGAAATATGGTTAAAGTGCACTGCTGAATGTACTAACAAGAATTTTTGAATAAATTCAAATATACAATATATATATATATATATATATATGATTTATCAATGTGTAAACAAACACATCAAAATAAATGTGCTTCTTTATAAAGCACAACATATGATTATTAAAACACAATTTAAAATGTACTTTAAAGTAAAACTTTTACATGTTTTAAAGGTGTACTAATGTGTTAAGAAACTTTTATTTAATTAAGATTACTGCATATTATCTGCAAGTACAATTTTATGAAAATTTGACACCAAGTGCACATTCAATACAATTATGCACATTCTTTATCAGAAGATTTATTTAACTTTTTAATTTGCATTGTTATCAAATTTGCAAAAAAACAAAACGTTTTAACATTTAAATAATGTGTCAAAATTATTATAAAAATGATATAACTTTCATTCTTTGTCACATAGAAATGCCAGGTCACATCAAGGGGGCATAATGCATTATGTGATACAGTGCCTAGTACAGTGGGCTCTGTAGTATACCTGCACACTTAAATTTACTAGGTCACCCAAATAAGTATTCCTTGCATGCAGAATACACACAGTATAGATAGTGCAGACATAGCACGATACATTAGGTAATTATCTACATGACATTTGATTGCTAGTCTCTTTCTGTTTCTAAGCTAAACCCTATTATTCTTATAGCTGAGAACAGAAGAGCTGTGCTGGAGTTCAGCCAGAAGGTCAGAGTGTTGTGCTGGGTAATGACGCAGCCCAAACATCTGAAGTCCAGAACCCAACATGTTTGTGCCACATGGGGCAAACGCTGCAACATTGTTCTGTACATGAGCTCGGAGGCATCAGATTTCACCACGGTAGGCCTTAACGTGTCAGAAGGACGCAGTCAACTCTACTGGAAAACTATACAGGCTTTCCAGCACATCCACTGACGATGACACATTTGTTGTCCTTGAGAATTTGCGCTACGGTTTGTCCAAGCACAATGCAGAGGAGCCGCTGTATTTTGGATGTAGGTTCACGCCATTCATCGCACAAGGATACATGAGTGGAGGAGCTGGTTACGTCCTCAGTAAGGAAGCTTTGAGGGGGTTTGTGGAGGGCTTTACTGTTGGACTTTGCACACAAAAACACAGAAACTGAGGATGTTGGTTTGGGAAAATGCATGGAGACAATGAAAGTTTAGCTGGGTTCTTCCAGGGACATTTTGGGGAGATAAACCTTTCATCCTTTGCCTGCAGATTATTACCTGCCAAGACAGACACCCAGACCATGACCCTGGTACCTCCTCTATGAGCATTACCAACCCGTTGAGGTAAGAATGAGATGTTTGAGGGGGATTAAGGCTGGAATACATTAAAAGACTTTTAGCCGGGATTTTGCACCAATTCACAGTCTGCAGGAGTCAATGCTAGTCAGCAAATGTTATGCAGTCACAGGTCTGTAACATGATTGGCTATAAAATAAATGTCTTAGAGAGGCAGAGTCTCTCAGAAGTAAAGATGGGCAGAAGCTCTCCAATCTGTGAAAGAGTGCGTAAAAAGATTGTGGAATACTTTAAAAACAACATTCCTCAACGTCAAATTGCAAAGGCTTTGCACATCTCATCACATACAGTGCATAACATCATCAAAAGATTCAGAGAAACTGGAGAAATCTCTGTGCGTAAGGGACAAGGCAGAAGACCTTTGTTGGATGCCCGTGATCTTTGAGCCCTCAGATGACTCTGCATCACTCATCGGCATGATTCTGTCATTGACATTATTAAATGGGCCTAGGAATACTTCCAGAAACCACTGTCGGTAAACACAATCTGCAGTGTAATCTGCAGATGCAACTAAAGCTCTATCATACAAAAAGGAAGCTATATGTGAACATGGTCCAGAAGCACCGTCGTGTCCAAGGCTCATTTAAAATGGACTGTTTCAAATAGAAAACTGCTCTATGATCAGACGAGTCCAAATTTGACATTCTTCTTGGAAATCACGGATGTCGTGTCCTCTGGGTTAAAGAGGAGGGAGACCTTCCAGTGTGTTATCAGTGTTCAGTTCAAAAGCCAGCATCTCTGATGGTATGGGGGGCATACGTGCATACAGTATGGGCAGCTTGCATGTTTTGGAAGGCATTATGAATGCTGAAAGGTATTAGAGCAACATATGCTCCCCTCCAGATGACGTGCATTTCAGCAGGACAATGCAAAACCACATACTGCAGCTATTACAACAGCATGGCTTCGTAGTAGAAGAGTCTGGATATTGAATTGGGCTGACTGCAGTCCAGATCTTTCACCTATAGAGAATATTTGGCCCGTCATTGAACAAAAAATATGTCAAAGGCGACCACAAACTCTTCAGCAGCTGGAAACCTATATCAGCCAAGAATGGGTCCAAATTCCAACACCAAAACTCCAGAAACTCATAACCTCGATGCTCAGACGTCTTCAAACTGTTTTGAAAAAAAAAGGAGATACTACACCACGGTAAACATGCCCCCGTCTCAACTATTTTTTGAATTTTCAGCATCATTACTCCAGTCTTCATTGTGATATGATCCTTCAGAAATCATTCTAATATGCTAATTTACTGATCAGTTTATATAAGTTTTTTATGGGTTTATTTTTTGTTTTAGCTAACTATCCCTGGCTGTAAAATAACTGTTTAAGAACAAATGACAGATTAATTGCAGCCACATCACCCTGCAGCCCAAGACCGGTTGCCCACTGAAGCTAAGTAGGGTTGAGCTGGTCAGTACCTGGATGGGAGACCTCCTGGGAAAACTGGGTTGCTGCTGGAAGAGGTGTTAGTGAGACCAGCAGGGGGTGCTCACCCTGCAGTCTGTGAGGGTCCTAACGCCCCAGTATAGTGACGGGGACACTATACTGTCAAAAGCACCATCCTTCAGATGAGACAATAAACCGAGGTCCTGACTCTCTGTGGTCATTACAAATCCCAGGATGTCCTTCGAAAAAGAGTAGGGGTGTTACCCCGGCATCCTGGCCAAATTTCCCCATTGGCCTCTGACCATCACGGCCTCCTAATCATCCCCATACACGGATTTGCTTCATCACTCGGTCTCCTCTCCACCTGTAAGCTGGTGTGTGGCGGGCGTTCTGGTGCAATATGGCTGCCATCGCATCATCCAGGTGGATGCTGCACACTGGTGGTGTTTGAGGAGATTCTATTTAAACCGCTTTGAGTACCTTTCAGGCCCTTTCTGACAGAGCATGCTACACAAATTCTTGTCCAGGCCCTGGTCATTTCTAGGCTGGACTACTGCAATGCTCTTCTGGCTGGACTTCCACCAACACAATCAAACCTCTACAAATGATTCAGAATGCAGCGGCACGACTGGTCTTCAACGAGCCCATGTTACACCTCTCTTTGTCTCCTTGCACTGGCTACCAGTTGCAGCTCGTATCAAGTTCAAGACACTGATGATTGCATATAGAACAACCACATGCTCAGCACCCGCCTACTTCCACTCACTATTACGAATCTACATCCCCTCCAGAAGTCTGAGATCCGCTAGTGAGCGACGCCTCGTGGTACCATCACAGAAAGGCTCAAAATCACTCTCCAGAACATTCTCGTTCACCGTTCCTGGCTGGTGGAATGATCTTCCCACCCCCATCCGGAACGCTGGATCCCTGTTAACTGTCAAGCAACAACTGAAAACTCATCTCTTTCAACATTACTTGACTTCATCATAAAAAAATTCCTTCCCTTTTTCTATATCTTCATCTTTCTCTCCTTCCCTTGCTAGCCTCCTCAAATTGTATTTATTTGAACAATGCCTAAGACTTGGTGTTATGGGCACTTCCTCTGTCTGTTTGCCTCTTCAAGATTAATCGCTTTATGTATTCCCCAATTGTAAGTCGCTTTGGATAAAATCGTCTGCAAAATGACTAAATGTAAAATGTGAGTACCCAGAAAAGCGCTATATAAATGTAACAAATTATTATTAATATTACCAATCATGTTGGTGCTTTTGTAATTATGAATATCTACAGAAATATTTACTGTTTTATTAATCTGCATACAAAGCTGGATGTGATACGATGAGAATTGACTGCAGAAATATGTTGATATAAACTCACTGGATTTCCAGGAGGACCCCTCTCTCTCCTTTTTCGCACTGACAGGATTTGGGTTGTGGACACTGTAACAGAGAAAACAAAATCCCTAAGATAAATGATATGCCATCACTGTATTATGTGGTATTGTAGTGTTTATATCCATGATGCCATGTGTCTAAACAAGATGTCCAGGACCTCCAGCATAAATGTAGGCCCACAACATTACAAATACAATGCAATTTATTTCATTGTGCACATGGGGTACTTTTAATCCCTGTGTTCACCAAACCCATCTTAAGAGTTTGCTGCTAAAAAGTTAATTTTTTAGTTTATCTGACCATAGAAACCAGTCACATTTGAAGTTATCGTGTCTGATAACTGAATATGACTTTGTTTTTGGATGAGCTAAGATTATTTTTCTTGAAATCCCCCAAACAACATGTGTTGATGTTGGGGCTGTTTGACAATTTTTTAAGGTTTTATGACCCCAAGACTCAACTATTTTCTGCAATTCTCCAGCTGTAGTCCTTGGAGATTATTTAACCACTTGAACTCTCCTCCTCACCGTGCATTAAGATCAGAGGCCAATGGGGAAATTTGGCCAGGATGCCGGGGTAACACCCCTACTCTTAAAAAAAAAAAACATCCGTAGACCAACCTTGCATTTCACCTCATGCTTTTTGTATCGGTGTACAGTCGCTGTGAATTTAAACATGTAAACCTTATTTAGAAACACCATCAGTAAAATGTTAACTTCAGTTGGAAATATATAAGAAATCAAATATTTTCTGTAATACATCTGTAACATCTAACACACCAACCACTCTTAACAATTAAATTAAGCGGCTTAATGAAGGCAAATCAATTTTAGTTGAGATTAAATTAGTTTTAATGACTGGTGTGCTAGATTTTACAGATGAATTACAGAAAATGTTTGATTTCATAGATTTTGCCTCATAATCACGCTTTGCTTCATGATAAAAACACATTGTAAAACAGTAAATTAATACCAAACTTATTTAGTCAATAATGTAACAAAGGGTTTTAAGGTTTTATTTCAAGTAACAAAAACAAAACAACGTCTACATGTTTTACAAACACCGTAAATATCCAATAATACAGAAACTGTAAAAGGAAAATGAGCAGTTTAACCACTTAATGACACCTCAAACGGGTAATACTGGGGGAAATCATGGAGAACTTTCAGGCCTTCGCTGTACAGCTCCAGATCTGCAAAACAAATGAAAATGGTTTACATCCCAGTGCATGCAATGACAGAAACATAACACTCATAATCAATATAATAATGAGTACCAAAAGAGATTTTGTCCTCTCGATACGGAGTATATGAAACAGCCATAATTGCTCCTTTGTTCGACACCATCCCAATAACCTCCACAACCCCACTCAGCTCTTCATCCAGCTACACGGGCCAGAAGAGAAAAAAATAATAATACTTAATAAACAGAAGATAACACACACAGAGAGAGCTGCAGCATCCTGATCTGAACACTCACAGGTTCATTGAGCTCCACTGATGCAGACTTTCCTTCTCCATCTGACAGCGTAAGAGCGTTTCCTGATGGATGGACCTGTCAATACACAGCCACACTGTTACACAAAACAGAAAGCACTTTCATTTTGCATTCTGCATAATAATTCGCATTAATAGGCTCTTCCTGCAGTTAACCACTCAAAGACTCCTATCATATATCATTCACTTTTTTTTCATTATATACAGTTAGAAGCTTCTGTGCGGAGTAAATAATTTCATTAACAATACTTCCAGGTTATTAGTGTATAATAGGTTCATACCTTGTCCAAGCGTCCGACGAAGCAGACTGATCGACCGATGTATTGAGCCAACATCGACGCATTGATTCTGGGTTTCGGGGACTCGTAAACGCTTGTCATTGTGGGTGTTTATGGCAAATCATACAAGAAATAGAACCCGAAATGACTCCCAACCAGTCGAGTCTAACACCAGAACCGCGGGAAAACTTAAACCAAGTGACGTTTCCCCGATGACACCGTTTCCGTTGCGTCAGAGAAGAGCGTTAGACACAAATGAGCTGTTGACTGTAGTTCCTAGCTGTGATCAGTCCGAATCATTTCCGCGAATCGGTTCTTTTGAACACTTCAAATTATCATTATTTGTGTTTGTATTGCAAGTCAAATGATCAGTAAACAGTGTAATTAACAGTATATCAAAATACAGAAAAACATTTTGTTGAGCAGATATTCAACAGTTAGGAAAAGAGAGTAAACATAATAACTTAAAAGCTTTACAGAGACCTAGTGCGTTTTGCTTTAATATTTTTCAAGAAGTAACTAGGCTATAATGTTTAATTTCTGTAAAAATAAATAAAATAAAAGTTGGGTTTAAGCGCATTTTCTTCATGAATATGGTATTTTCCCATAATTAAACATTCTTAATCTTGAGATCATTGATAAGATGTCTCTTCATACAACACATTATTTGTGTTTATATATAGTTTGTAATTATAATTCTGGTTAATTAATAAGCACTTTAATTGTTTTTCTAATCAAGATTTTCACATTTGTGTTGTTGCGACACTCTATTTAAAAACTCTATTAATAACCATTAATTATTATTATTTAAACCGAAACAATATCTATTCCTGCTTTGGTTTTCACACGGAGCGAAAACGCAGTTGGACACGGCTCGTAAACAAAACTTCAGTCGTGTAACCTCAGCTCGGTTTTTACTACAACCGAAGTGAAATATTATACATATATGGTTTAAAGTAAGACAGTATTTATCTCAAGGAGGTTGTTATTTGTGTTGTTTACAGTGTGTCAGCAGACATGTCGCATGGCAGCACAGCGCGTGACTGTTTCTAAACTAACGCTTGCTAACTTGCTTGTCTGTCGAGCTGTCCAGGAAAAACAACACAGCATCCCAGAATTCCAACCCATGTTATCACTTTAAATAGATCGTTCGATTTTGGAATCATAAAGAATAGTACAATTCGATTTGTAAAACTCGGTTGATCTGCTCGTAACAGCATATCACATGACGGTTGTTTGTTGTTGGGTGACTCAGACTTTCTTCAAAGACACACAAGATGTTGAAGTTTTTCGGATTCAAGAATGATGGAGCCAAAAAATCTTCTGAGAGAGAAACTGGTGGATTTGTCATCATTGGTAAGTTATTGGATCATTTTTAGAAATGCCTTTATTATCGTCTACTTTTTATTTTCTTAGTTGACTACCAGTCTGTATATTGTGTTTATCTGTTTATCTTTCCATCCATCAACACAGACAGCCATCCAAAGTATTGGTATAACTAGAATCCTAACTATATAAACCAAAAAAACATTGTTTGGTTAATGCTGATCTACCACAAGAGGGCGGTATAATTCAATCCTCACGTTCAGAAGGCTGTATTTCATCAATAGGAAAACATTTATCTTACTCTGTAGTCTGTACTTCGTATAATTTTTAATCAGGTCATATATTGGGGTTCTCTGTGCCCCAGTTTCCTGCACTTGGAGGGGATATGAATGGCCAATGATCAGCGGCTGTCAAATAAATTGACTTTGTAACCTTGAGACAATGAGACCACATACTAAGATCCTTAGTTGCAGTAATTAGGTTTTATGTTTTCTGCTTGTCAGACAGCTCCACGGTAACATGTATTTGCACTTCTGGCAGACAGGAGTCATTTAATCTGCATTGTAACTATATTAGAGGGAATGTAGGTCAAAGGGAAAGCGAGATCCCATGCTTCATAAAGTGCAGGATATGTTGACTGAGGGCTCGAGCCAGGTTTGAATTGCTCGTTCCATGCGCCCATGTAGTTTGAGGAAATATTGCAAACCGGGGAATGGAAAATTACTGCTGAATATTTGATGATAGATGGATGTTTGGCAAACTCGAATGCTTCTCCAATTGCTGTGAGAAAGCTTTGGAAATGAACATAGGAGGGACCATGATGCTTTTCAGTTCAAGTTGATGTTTATTCAAAGCTTGCAGTTTTTGGATTGTCGCTTAACTCTTGTGACATTCATTTTAACTGGTATTAAGTTACTGCGTTTGAACTATTGTCAGGATGTCAGAAAATTATAGATAATAGAGCATACAAGCTCAGTTCGTGATTTCATATTGATTTTACAGAGTGCTTTTGGATCTGGGACTAAATAAATTATTACTCATTTTTATTACTTATCCTTTATGCAAAGTTCCAGTATTATACAATGATTATAAAACATTATTATTCTATTGATTTTTGAGTCACAATCTTCTAAGTACTTTCTCAGCATTTCTGGTTCATTTCATAAACAAGTGAATTGCTCCGTGTCTGTTTTGATCTTTGAAACCTCTTTTATTCACTTCATCATGGGTTTAAGTAGTGTGCTTGGCAACGGCAACACAAACCGTACATGATGTAACGTTATGTAATTAAACCGGTCCAGAGTGCAGCTTGCTTCATGTGTCCCACGGCAACACAACCGTACATGTGCTTTAACGTAGAATATGTATGGTTTATTAAACCGAACTCAACCAAGTCCAGAGTGCAGCCAGATTGCTTCTCTTGCTCAACCGGAATGTGTCCCAAACAGTTTTCTCAGACTGAAGCAGAATACACTTGTTGGTCCTGCGTGGAGCATTAAATATGGTTTGGTTATGAAACGACCTTATTCTTGAAGTGAATTGATGGTCTGACATTTTTAGGAGTCACAAGATTTTTTTTAAAGCAAGTTCAGTTATTTTTTTTCGTGGCCGATTCATGAGTGTAATTGCAGTTGACAATTAGTCGTCTGCATTTTTTTTGAGAATGTTTATCATCAAACTGGCATTTTGTTGGAGATCAAGTGTGTTGAGCGATCACCTCCAGCACATTCCGACCAGGCCATTTGACCTGGGTTTTTTTCCCTTTAAGCAACCAACAAGAAATAATGAAAGTTCAACACAAAGTCCGGGTGATGAGGCTACGGTGATTAGATTGATTTAACTGACAACATATTGTTTAAGGGAGATTATATAGGCTTAAGAAAAAAAAAGTTGCCCCCCATTAGGGTCTGTGACGTGAGGACATTTTCCCACCGATAATCGGCCTGATGTCACACCCTTTAAGAAAAGGGAGAATTATTTGACCTTCCTGGTAAGGGTCACCGTGGTGGGATCTGGGGGTCGTTTGAGTACATTTCCCTCTTTTCTTTGAAGCTAGCTAAATTCTGACTTAGGTTTTAGTGTATGTGGTGTTATGTTGATAACTTGCAGATCTGGCATATTTTAATAATAAAAAATATATAAATACATACTTGTTGATATTTCCAAAATGCCCCTGATCTTGAAATCATCATGATGGTAGCCTCCATTTTAGAAAAGCTTTGATGTGGTGTTACTTTCTGGTGTTTAATATCTGGTAACACAGAGCCTTTAATTCGGCGTTAAATCATTTATTTTAATGGATATAGCATATTAAACTGTTTAAATGCCTAAAATATTTTAAAAAAAACAAACAAGCATCTTTACAAGCTGCCTCTCATTTGCCACCCCATAAGATGGACCAAGATGTTTTTAAATTGGAACCAAAAACTGGCCTTAAATGAGAAACGATTAACAGTAACCCTTGAAATTAAAGGCAACATTTGCATTTACAATAAACATCACAACCAACACAGATCAACAGGGATGCCTAGCAGAGTTTACACGTCACATTTGTTTTCGTTTTTTAAAATTGGTAAAAGAAAAAAGGTACGGATTTACGAAACTAAATAGAAACCCCCGCCGAGGTAGGCTACTAAAAAAGTACCAAAATGGTAAATCAAATAATGTACCCAGTGCAACGAAAACCCCCCAAAAGTGAACCGTACCGTGCTTGTTAAATCGTAAGTCCATGCAGTTTTAAGGAAAAGCGCCATAATATTCTTGACAGAACTCGTTTATCACGTTTGAAGGTTTTATTCTTTAATGCTGGAAGATCGCATTTCCTTTGTCACAAGGTCCGTGTTTCTTTTCATCCACCGTGAGGGGGAACAACTGTTCACGGTCTATTCTTGTGCAGGGCGTGGACAGATCGCTCGCGCAAACTACAATATGGGAATTCGGATATTTTACACTAACATTATGACTCGCATGTTAAGTCATGAACAACGACTAAAAAACCCGAAGACTAAACAGGTATAATTCCAGTACAGCTAGGATGGTGCGCATGCGCGACTGAACGAATACTCACCGAAACGACTCGTTCTTCTCGAGTCTCATTAAAGATTCGTTCAAATAATGAATCAGTAAGACCACCTCTCAACTACTAGAGCAGCAAAGGAAAGCGGCTCTTATTCTGTGTGCAGTAATGTAACACCAACGGCTGTTCGCTTCATTGTATCTGTTCTTCTGTGTTTGTTGTGCTCCTGCCGAATGTCTTCCACACAAATGACTGTTCGCACTTTCGGAAAATCGGCCGAAAAAAAGACAAAAACCGGCCGGTGGCGCGCATTATAAGCAAAAACCGCCGGTCCGATCTTTGGCCGGTAAGGTGCATCCCTAGTAGAAGAAACTACAGCTGAGTGCTCGCTCAAACCGATAAAACGAAGACAGTTTTCTCAGTGAAGCAGAATACACTAGTTGGTCCTGCAGGAGCTTAACCATTTTTGGTTATGGACGACTATTGTATTCTTGAAGTAAAGCTGATTACTTTTTAGGAGTGACATGATCATGTATTTTTTTAGGCGCGCGTTATGTTTTTTCCGTTATAGTGTAATGGTGCGCAAACAAACTGTAATGTCCTTGATGTGTGCTCTCGGTTCACTCATATTTCTGCTTGAATACAGCTCAAGTATATGAGCGGATCACCTCCAGCACATAGACCAGCCCATTGACCTTTTTGGTTCAGTGGGTGATTGACCGTATTGATTTTTTGACAACATATAACCGATACCGATTATTTGTACGTTGCATAGGGTGTACGGTGAGGAAATTTTCCCACCGGTTATCGATGATGTCAGAACCGATATTTATTTACTGTTATAAAGTAAATATATATATAATATAACGGGAGCTTAAGCCGTTATAAATGGTGCGCAAACAAACTGTTTATGGAGAGCTGTGCTCTCGGCAACACGAGCGATAGCGACCAGATGGGTCGTGTCCAACGATGCGACAAAGTTTAGAATCCTTCAACTTTATGCAAATGAAGAGCGACTTTCAGGAGCAACAGCCAATAGGAAAGAAGACGGTTGAGGTCCTCACGTGATCCTTCTCCTCTCAGTCGTAGATAAACATACGCAATGAAAAAGAGTAGGCTCCGTTTCTCATTCATTTTTGTTTTTATGTATGGAATTAATATATTTAATCTTTTGCCTCCAAAATGTTTGTATTTAGCGACAAGAAACCTGATTTGCTGTCAAAGCAACCAGTAGTGAGAACGCCCGTTAGCAGCCTCATTGCCAGGCCAGCCCCTGGCGACATTCAGCGACAGTCACTGCTAGTGTGAAGGCAGCTTTAGAGAAGGGTCAGTTTCTTGTGTTGCATGTTATAGCTCACGTCTTAAAGCAGTCGACTGCATTTGGCACATGCATTTCATCCTGTCCCAGGACCACCCAGTTCATGTTCACGCATTGACAGTGCAATTTGAAGTCAACAATGACAACATGGACAGTGCAAAGAAATAGGGGCTCGACAATAAGGAGTGTCCGAACACCCCCCCAAAACTTCTGAGTCTACAATCCACCACGCCTATTCAAACAGAGTATTCTGATGAGGAGGGGGGGGTCAAGAACAGGATATAAAATAGCTTATTACTTCTAAATTATGATGTTTTCTGTTGTAAAGATCTTGATAACATTTTAAATGGACCTCAGAAAACAGTACAAAAATTAAAAAGGCAGTTCATGACCCCTTTAATTTATCACTTGAGAACACGACACCCTGAACAGTAGAGTTCAGTCACTCAAATTTAGTTTCAATTACCCAAACTTGATTTTCAGTTTTGGTTTTCGGCAAAAAAAAAAAAAAAAAAAATAAATGAGAGGAAGCTTTATTTTCAGTTTTGGTAAGACATTTATTTTGGTGCAGTTATTTTGGTGCTACTTCCTTTTGGTTTTGAACATCTGAAATGAACACAGAGTATTTTGCCGCCAATTATATATTTGGATTTGGAGTGGTAGTTTTAGATGAACAAATGTGAGCAGAGGACGTGACCTACCTCATGATGCAGTAGGGCTGTCAAATAATTTTGTCAAATAATTTTAGGTGTGCGTCAGGCAGCCTTATCAGTGGCACACAAGAGGCGATGAAGATGTAGGTGTCGCTGCATTTTAATGCTTTTTGAACCCACTGGATGCGGCGTTATTCATTCAAAATATTGGGGCAAATGAGATCATCAATGCGGAGATGTTGTTTACGTCAAAACTGGAACCAAGCCGTTCACACAGAACGCATATTTATCACATATCCTAGAGGTACGTCTATCACTGTTGCACTCGCGTTTCGCACAAAAGAGCCGCATGTTTAGAAAGCCATGTAAAATTGAAGTCTCGAGCGGTTTTTCTGCATCCCGCTGTATCTCATGTTTTTAAATGAAAAAAGTGCTCTTTGTGATTGGTTTTGTGTAACAAGCACGTACACGATGCTTGTTGTTTCTAGTTGTTTAAGCAATGTAATTAATTATATATGGTTTATAAACATTATTTTAAACATTATGCACTTTTTCAAAGATAGTCGTTTTATTTTATTGCTATAATAAACGTGCATTACGGTGATATTTTGCTTGGTGCGCCCTCTTGTGGCCTCAGAAGGGAAGCCAAACGCTTTTTCCCCCCTAACAGAAAATATGCCTTTTAAATTGGAATATAATTCGAATTTTGATCATATTTTAGTACCAAAAATTCGAATTTAGTTTTTCAGCCAATTTGTCAGCCCTATGATGCAGTTGGAAACTACAGTCCAGGAGGAACAGCTACTAGCAGCCGGCCAACATCACGACCCGGTGACATCCAGTAATTATATCGCTTTCAGAGTGACGCCCCTTTAGACACAAGTCATACAAGCTTTTTCTCAGAACATAAACAATGGGCAGCATCTCAGAGGGACTTATTTGTGCACGAGTTGTTGGTAATAACAGGGAGAAGCCGTGGTGTGTTTGAAGTAGGCTGTAGTACTCGAGTCCCGACTCGATACTTTTTCTATCGTCTCGACTTGTCTTGGACTCGTGGTATTTGGTCTCGGACATGTCTCGGACTTGGTCATTGGACTCGCAAATGTTCCAGTTGGTCTCGACCGAGTCCAAGTCTATATGCTTTTTTTTCTCTTTCGAGAACACAACATTAATCTGCGTGCTGTCGAAATGGTAATGTCATTGGTTTAACTCCATCTAGAACGTGCATGTCATTGGTCGCCTGTTAAATGCACAGCTGCATCATATCCTGGCTCCGAGTGTGCGCGCTGCGTGGGAGGCATTAAATCATTTTTATTTTGCCTCAGACACGATGTCGGCAAGTTGCATAATACAGTTTGGTTTTACAAAGTTTGTTGGAGTTTTCCCTCTCACTTTCCTTCGCTTTTAAATACCTATTAATGCCCGTGCACATTTTGCTTTCACTTACAACAAATTTATTCTGCAAAACATGGGACTTTATAACAAAACAATAAAATACACAATTACCATGCATAAGCTAATATAAAATAACAAACGTACAAAATGTTTAAATGTAAAAAAAACAAACAAACTGAAAATTCAAACGCTGTGCACCAAATAATAAGAAAAATAACGAATAAGAGCAAAAAGAATAAAGCCTGGAGCAGGCATCATGGATTAAAATAAAATAAATTATTTACACAAAAATTTAAATAAAGAAAAAATAAGCAAACCTTGAATGGCTGGGCGATTTATCAGATTTTATCGATCATTCGAATTTAATATTTTGCACAATTAGATTTTTTATAAATCGAGAATCGCGATGTAGAATTTACCAAACCTAGAAATTAGACACTGAATAACATAAAGAGAAAAAGAACGATAACCGCATGTCTAAAAACCGCTCACACGTGTTATGCTCTCTATGCCATTCACACAGAGTGCTTTTTGTTGACAAAGATGCGACGCGGGCAGTATAGGACAAAATGAAGAAGATGTAGTTAAACATCTTTTAATAACTAGAGCTCCGTGTTATTAGAAAACCGTTTAATGCACGAGACGCTCAAGAGACGCAGGCGCAACAGTCAATCGCGACGATTTCTATAAAAAACAATGGAACAAATAATCGATACAAAACCTTGAGACCTACTACTGTGTCTATTTTCAGTTTATCCAGTGACAGGCTGAAAACTTGTTCATTGTTTTACAGAGTCTTTATGAATAATAGACTCTAGTGTTACCTTCATCATTTTGTGTTACTTGATCATTTTAAGTTTTTCTTGTATTATTTCACTTAGCCTAATATATAATGGTTTGTACAAGATTTTGTAGTTCTTTTTTCTGCAAATATTATTTAGTGATTTGTTTTAACTAACAATCAGAGACAACTTCCATGGTTACTTAGAATAACTTTTCTTTAACTAGAGGGTTAAAAGAAAAAGTTGCTTGAATCATGTTGTAGTTACATTTTCAAGTTGACTAGATACAATCTTACAAAATCAAGAATTGGTCAAATATTCTGAGAAAATCAAGATTACATTTTTTTTTGCCATATCGCTCAGCAATAAAAAAAACCTTCCAATTTTTAATTTCTTTATTTTTTAAATCTTTTATTGTCTGTTCTCTAACTGAACTAAATGAACACCTGTAACACGGTCTATATCCCCCATCCCCGGGGATGTATATATTATATAGCATTTATATTATATGGCTAAAGGCAAATAGCAAACAAATGCATGCGTGACCACACACACAGACACACAGACCCGAAAGTGTTTATATGCTACACAGCCTTGCTTGGGAGGGTCATATTGTACTATGGCTTCTTTAGGACAGATGTCTGGAAACTTGGTCCTGGAGGGCTGTAGTCCTGCAGAGTTCAGCTCCAATCCTTATCAAACACACCTGAAACAGTTAATCTATGCATACTAGAAACTTTCAGGCAGGTGTTTTAAGGCAAGTTGGAGCTAAACTCTGCAGGACACCGGCCACCAGGACTGAGTCTGAACACCCTGCTTTAGAACAAGTAACAAGTTCAAGAATGGGAACATGTTGATTTTTTTACACTTATGTTGCTTGTTATTTGTAATATTTTCCATTGGCAGCCCATAATATGATTGTTACACTATAATGGTTATGTGACTTTAGTGAAATTGCTAAAGCTAAAATAAATAAAATTGCCTAATTTGATCCTACAGTGTTGCTGCACATGCTTTTAGATCATTACAAATAATAATGCAAAATGATTATCTTAGAATAGAAGATATGCTGTTTCTTGTATCACATCAATTATCAATAATTAAGTATGTGGTTTTATTGTGGTAAGATTATTTTTCTTTCTCTGTTTTGACGGTCTCATTTGGACTTGACTTGGACTCGAACCTCTTTGGACTTGGACTTGACTCGGACTCGAACCTCTTTGGACTCGGTCTTGACTCGGACTCGAACCTCTTTGGACTCGGTCTTGACTCGGACTCGATAGTCCTGGACTTGGACTTGTCTTGGACTCGACAAAGGTGGACTTGACTACAGCCCTAGTTTGAAGGCCCCAGAGATGAGGAGACGCTCACCAAGACATTCAGCTCTGTGATACTCAGGAGCAACAGGAAGAGGCTGGGTTTCATTTTCAAGGAGGAGTTATACCTGCAGCTCCACACAGAGAAGCGACGTAAACAACCGGTCCTGCATAGAGGATGTCTGACGCGGTGTATATCATACATCGTTCTGTTAGTGTCTGGTTATGATTCCAAGGTGTTGCAGGTTTCTGTTACGTAACACTGTTGATTGTGGCTGTAAGTACCCTGATGGTCTAATGCTTCATAATCTGTTAATGTAATCAGAAAAGTACCCTGTTAAGTGTAGTTAATCCACATTATTGTCTTGGCAGCGAAGGAAAATCAATTATTCTTGCTGAAAATCAAGCTGTTGCCATGAAGGGTCCGTCATTGGCTTTGTGACTTGTGAATAATACGCCTTCTCTGATTGATTTTAAAATGATTCATTATTTTAATTTTTTTGCTTTTCAGGTGAAACTGTTGAGGAGCAGCGACAGAAGATTCAGTCCATGAACAATGAGCAGCCCGCAACAAATGTGATAGTGCAACCATTTAAGGTGAGTTTCACTTCATTGAATGCCGCAACTACCTAGTGACAGTACGACAACAAACTTCAAACATTTACAGTTATTTGATACACATTATCCGAAGCAGATAGGAAGGTCTAACTATGAGACTGAAATTTAAGTCATTATTCAATTATAATTTTCCCAACCATTGAGCTGTTCATTTAAGAGCTACCAACATGATCTTATGAGAAACTAAAGGATGGCGATTTTGTATGAATTTGTACAGTACGATTCAAACACATTCGTAAACATGAGGTCTACTCCTAACTCCATCCATAAACATAACTGTGAATGCGGCATACGCAGATTGTATAAAAATTTACACATTTCTACGAACTAGCTACCAGTTCACCAAAATGTAAAATAGTTATGCCATGAATGTGTGTTGTGGCTGGATCACTGAGTCAGTGAGAATCATTCAGTGTGATTTGTGAACCGGATCAGCCGGTTCATTGAAAGCACCGGCTCAAAAGATTGAACTCAAACAATTAACGAACTGATTAATCCAGTCACAAAGGTTGACAAGTTAACAGTTCACTGGAGGGGGAAATTATTAGAGAATAGCTTAAATTTGAGTATCATATGGCATCAGAAGACTGTAAATGTGTAGCACATGTTAGTCAGAATCATCTAGTTAACTTTCAAGTTGCAATCACATTTATCATTATTTCAGTTGGAAAAATCCAGTCCTTTCAGAAGGAATTCACAAAATCTGGAAATGTGGAAAAATTTCCCCATACAGATTTCACAACAAGTACAAGTTGGTAACAGGGGTGTAACGATATTCGTATCGTATATCGAACGGTTCATGGGCAGTTCCAAATGGAAGTGATCATCCCTATCCCCTTGGAGTGGAGACTTTGGAGTGAGCAGGGCACGTGCGTGTCATTATGCAGTCGTGAGGAATGCACTTGACAAAGGGAGCGATCTTCCTCATTATCTTCAGCTGGGATGTTCCCGTGAAAACGCAGCACGGTGTGCGTCAGCAGATTCACTGACGGACACCAGCAAAAAAAAAGTCAATATTTTTATATATATAATTTTTTATATATTATATAGAACATTTAAAAAAAAAAAATATATATATGTCTATATGCAACAGTTATGATAATAACAAATAAAAAGGCATTTAGTCAGCAACATCTGCTGATACACACCGTGCTGCGTTTTCACGGGAACAAGTTTCCTGAATAATTTCCTCAGTGTCGATTAAATAGGTCATGTGACTTTGCTTCAACAGATCATGAACTAACCAGTGCAGTGATCTCATTGCACACCATCTTAAAGGGATCGTTCACCCAAAAATGAAAACCAGTCTGTGTTTTACTCACCTTCGAAGTATCCTAGGTGTATGTGACTTTCTTCTTTTAGATGAATCCAATGGGAGTTATATAAAAAATTGTCCTGACCCCTCCAAGCCTTACAATGGGACTAAACGGGTGTTAGCTGGATCCTGTTCGGAAGACTTGAAATAAAGTACACGCACTGTAATAAAACATCCCTCACACGGCTCCAGGGGGTGAATAAAGGCCCCCTGTAGCGAATCCATGCGTTTTTGAAGGATAAATATCCCTATTTCAAACGTAATAAACACTTCTATCTTACTGCTGTAAGCGGAAGCAGTCCTGGCGGATGACGTAATACGTATATGCCACTCCAAGCCAGAAAGTGATGATTTTGTTCTTTTAAATACATGGGATGGAAACTGCTTTATTCGCAAATGTTTTTAATTTCAGTAATTTTGCGCATCAGTTCAATTCCCAACTTTGATGGCCAACTTAAATTCCCAACTTTAGATTTTGACCTGGCGAATAATAAAACACCCTAACATTATTTGCTTTGAGCTGCGTATCGAGTTATGCTTTCAATCTAAATCTGAAGTAATTATGAGTAATTAAATCTTAAGGATCGCTCATAGAGTAATCAGTGATTTCATTATGCTGTGTGCTGGACGAGAGAGAAAGAGCCCCTTGGGTTTGCGCTGGCTGAGCGGGTGTGTGACAGGTGCCAGGTGGCAGGGCTGAACAGCGCCAAAATGTGCTGCTGCCATTCAGCAATCTGTTCCACAGCACTGCCTGGAGACACCCGTCTCACTCTTTCTCTTTGAATAAGAGAGGCTTTCGCAAAACCCATAAGCCTGGAGTTATTGGAGTTGACTTGTGAATGGGAAAAGTGCGTTTTACAATCAGGTGGACAAAATAATGGACAAAAAATAGCTGTAAAAGAGGCCTGACAATTTGCAGTTAGATGTGTTTCCAAATAATTACTTATGCGAGTTCCAAAAAGGTCACATGAATTACAGGCACATTGGCCACAAAAACGGCACAGAGCTTTAATGTTAAAGTCATAATCAAGCAAAACATTAATCCCTCCAGCAACCTGTCACTAAAAACCATTGCAGCAATCAGCAAACAACATCCAATCAATTCCCAATGGACAAAATCAAGTCCCACCCTACATTTTTTTTCCTGTTCGGAGAGCTGTTTCATTCACGATAAGGAACAAATTATGATTTAAATTTCCATTTCAAGCTGACTTTTAGGGGAACGAAATTGACACCACATGCAAAACATGGACAAACATTGACAGGAACAGAATGACACTTCGCAGGATAGCTGTTGAAACGCCAACGACAAAAGCGCATCCTCAGAAATGACCAGAGAGTTGAATCAGCAGCTCTGGGACTCAGACAACATGTGTCTTATGAGCTACACAGAAGTGAAATTTATCAGAAACCTTATTTAATGCTTAAACGAATAGTTGAACATTCTGATCGGTTACTTACCCTCGCTTCTTTCAAAACTGCTATGATTATTTTTTTCATTGAAAGACAAGCAGCTATTCATGCAGAATGTCCTAGCTACTCTTCTCTAGGGCTGTGACGGTATGAGATTTTTTTCTTACCGCAGTGAAGCAGCAACAAATACGGTTTGGCGGTTAATCGCATGACACACCACCCCCCCAAAAATAAATAAATAAATAAAATACAAGTAAAAATTTCTAATGACAGGGCTCTATACTGCAACCAAAATGGGACCATTTTGCCAAAAAATTTGAGAGTGTGCGAGTAAAAATTTGGCGTGGTCGCACTTGTGGAAGTGCATAGTCTGCTGCTCCAAAGCGTCTGCTTCATACAGCGCGCGCTGCAGAGCAACGGCACATTGTAGCAGGAGTCAGATTTCACTGATCACGTGAAGAGAGGCGCTTTCAGCGCGAGCACTTCGTGGGTAGAGCCTACACTCACTGCATCAGCACAAGCGCGAAGGTGTGCGCAGCGGACTGAGCGCACCGGAGGATTTGGTTTTCAAACTAAAGTAAAAGACCGCTTCTTAAACCAGAGAAGGTGACACAAATAATACTGATGAAAAAGAACGGGTTGAATGTTGAACACTTTTGTTACCATATAACTATAAACAATGATAAAAGTTCATCAGCATGCATTGATTAATCTAATGTTGCATCAAAAAAAAAGCGCAACCAAATTTTGTGCTCGTGCTACCAACTGAGAAAGTTAGTCGCAAAAGTGTGACCAGTGGAAAGAATGAGTCTAGAGCCATGAATGACTTTTGATCAAGAACGTATGCAGCTTGTAAATGAACATGGAAATTAATAATAATAAAGTAGTTTTCTTTATTCTTAAAACAGCAAGTTATATTAACAATAACAAAATAATATTAATTTCTATAACTTTGTTTTTTTTCCGATATCTTCTGAGTTTGATAGGAAATTATAATTATAAATTATTAAAAAGAATAACAACCTGAGCAAGCTGCAGATACAACAAGCCGAGCTCATCGTGCCCCAAGCTTAGTTCTGGTGAGTTGTGCTAAACTTCGATTCCTATTTCTTTAGACATTGTTTTTCGGGTAACAGTCCGTGGATGTAAACGCACTTGTCCAAGCGCAACTTGTTGAAAAATGTTTCTTTAAATGCATCGTTTGTAACAGCAAATTAGGATGTCATTAATATTATTTAACGATTAATCAGGCTACATTTACAATAACAACTTTTTTAAAGTGCAACATAAAAAGGGAACATCAGGCCAAATATATCTCGTTTCCAGAATCTCACATTTAAATTTCCACTACTGAAAGAGATTGATAACAAATAGAAATGTAGTCTGCACAAATTTTATTTTATTGTAGGCTATTTATTTTATTCGTCTCGTCCAGAATCAAATTAGTTTTACATTTAGCTGTCAACACAATAGGAAAAAGTTTTGCAGAGAGAAAAAATATTAATACGGTAGGCCTATAGTTTGTACAAAAATGTAAATATAGCATATTTCTAATGTTTATATGTTTTGTCAAAATACAAAATTTGTTTAACCTTTTGCTGTCAACACAGTAGGAAAAGTGTTGCAGAGGAAAAAAAAAGACATTGTCACTTAAATTTATATGCAAAATATGAACAAAACCATTGGCTTCTGCATTCTCTGATCTCTGCTTAGGTAGATCTCAGACTTCTGGAGGGGGTGTAGATTCGTAATAGTGAGTGGAAGTAGGCGGGTGCTGAGGCTGTGAATGTTTTTCAAGGACAGTGCATCCACGCTTTGCCTGGCCCTCCTTATTGTGCTCTGTCTCTCATCGACAGCCTGTCTGTTCTGTCTGCGGGCCGTTATGCACATGCTGCGCAATAAAATACATGACACAGAAGCACTGGTCTGTGCCTGCAGCGAGTGAGCGATATAAGAGAGTAAAAAAGTGCAGATATGCTGTTTTGAAAGGACGTCAGGAACGGGATATTACTAGACCGCCCGCTCCCGTTCAAATTACACCAGAGTTACCGACCGCAACTGTGTTTTATTCGGGAATTTAATCCTGCGTCTCAAGAAATCTGATCGGGTCTCGCGGAATGCAGACCGCTAGCTTCCTCCTGCAAATACCTTGCAAAAAAAGGGCAGTGATGACCTCAACACCGCGGTCGGCATCTCATTACCGCAGTAATGCGGTTATCGTCACAGCCCTACTCTTCTCCACACCATACCAACAAAGAATTCAATATTGAATTAATCACATTTTAGTCTGTTTCTCATCATATGGTTTCAAAGCATTTGGAATATAGTGCTCAACTCGTATGGACTGCATTTATTGTGCTCTTTAGCCTCGGGGCTTGACAGCTTTCACTCACGTCCACTTTCATTGTATGGAAGTGCAGAGTTCCACCTTTAGTTCAGTTATTATTTGGGTTTTGCTTCTCCCTCTCTGCACTGCTTTGCTTCTCCCGTACCAGTCTCATGTTACAGTAAAGAACTGACATAAATAGATTAGTGTGCTCTGTCTGATATGTGTTTGGCATTGATGTAAGACAAACAGTAAAGGTAAGAGTGTGAAACCACCTCCACAACTCTGACAACAAGCACCAGACACACAAGCTCAAGTCTCAGCCATGAATGGAAAGCTTTGCTCGTTTAATCACTGATAAACTAACATCTTTTTGTGCATTTAGTTTCATATTTGACCTTGATTAATATTGCACAGGAATGACAGTATCTCTTACTGATGTTTTTGAGCTGTCTTATACACCACTACACCCACACTACTGTACAATTCACAGTCTACACCGCCTTTCAAAAGTTTGGGGTTGGTAAGATTGATTTAAGATTCATATTAACTTTTTTTTTAAAGAAGTGTCTTCTCACCAAAAGCTGTAAAGTACAGTAAGCCAAAAATACAGTTACAAACAGTAATGTTATGAAACATTTCTATAAAATAACTGTTTTCTATTTTAATGTATTTTAATTTGTAATTTATTCTTGTGATGCAAAGCCGAAATGTCAGCATCAATACTCCAGTCTTCAGTGTCACGTGATCCTTCAAAAAACATTTGAATATGATTATTTGCTGCTCAAGAAACATTTATGCTTATCATCAATGAAAGCAGATTGAGTTTTTATTTTTCAGGATTTTTTGATGAATAGACAGTTTTAAAATAATAAAAGTATAAGTCTTTGGTAAGATTATAAATGTCTTTACTGTCACCTTTGATCAATTTAATGTTCAAGTTTAATAGTTGAACAGTAGTGTAGTTGAATCAGAAAAATTATTCCCTCTTAGTTACAAACTGTGTCTATGTGCTCTGTGCATGTGTGTCTCATTACTTGTGTTAAAGTGTGAAGTTCAGCTCTCGCTGTGGTACAGCATGTGACTTCCTTCATCGAGATGTTGCAGGGCCCGTAATGACTCCTCATCCACCTCAAACGAGATCAGATTTCTCATCTCTGCGGCTGCAGGCTTTGCTCTTTTTTGGGGTACTGATATGAGTCAGAATTTATAGATCACAAAATTCATTGACTCGTTCATGCAGTCATAACAGTAATAAAGAAACTGATATCTGACATATATCACCCAACCGTGATGAAAATGAGTCAAATATGAACTCAGACAGCATTAATGAGGATTTAAAGAGCTTGCTCACAGGGGCTATTTGGTAAACGGCACAACAGTCGAGTCACACGTGCTGTGATTAATATAATAACAGTGCTGTTCCTCAACAGATCCGGTTTCTCAGTTTTCACTGCGGATTCTCTTTCTTTTTGTTCAGCCATCCAGTGCCGGGAACAGAGGAATTGCAGAGACGACTCGGCCTTCCTCCCAGCCCACGTCTGCCGAGATGTCCTCAGAAACACCCGCTGTAGACGCCACCCTGGCCCTCCCTGAGCTTCTAGGAGACATACCTTTCACTTTAGCACCACACATCGTGGCCATGCAGGCGGGCCTGCCCTTTGGAACAGATATCACCCTGCCTGCCGACATAAGTGACAAACTAGCCAACTTTCGTTATGACTTCACCTTGGAGAACTCAGTGCTTTGTGAGCCATGACTCTTTGCCCATCCGTTATATCACTAAACACGTGGTGAACTATGAGCCTTTGGTTGTTGAGAGTCTCTTTAACTATTTGCCTCTTAAATAAACAATCTAAGATCTAGTTTAGCAGACAAAATCAGTCACTGACTAAAGGGTGTTGGGCTCAACTGAACATATTGTCCTTTTAGTTTAAATAAATTAGCATCCAAATGGTTTACCATCTCTCAGGATCTTGCACTTGATTGTGAGATGAGCCTTGTTTTAACGCAGTAGACGAGTATTTATAAGATGACCTGCGGCTTTACGTTTTTCCAAATGTACGGGTATAAAACTCTTTGGGGTCCCTGTAGCCTAAGATGATATGCTGAACTGAAATAGGGTTGTTTTGAAACTGCTATGTTTCTTAGTAGTTGCATTGGGCTGTTTGGTGTTTCAGGTTGGCCTTACTTAGTTTTTCTTACTTCTGCAAAGACTCACTGTAACTTATGGAATCGGTTTTAAGATCATTGACTGAAAGCAGTCATAGGAAATGGATTTTAAAGTAATCTATCTTTCAATGATCTTTAAACATATGTCAAATAAATAATTTGGTAATAGAAGTATTGTAATTCAAATACAAATTATATTTAGAAACAAATATATATAAATATATAATATAAAAAAATGGCAATCATAATGGCCTTTTGGCTTGTCCACTATTTACTGTAACTCTACATTTAGTTCCTATAAACCTTAAAGGCGAAGCAAAAACACTCCCTGTCTGCTATTGGTCAGTCAAATAGATAATCCCGCCCCCTAAACTGTTGCTATTGGTTGAGTCAGATGGCTGGTTGGGATGTGCAAACAGAACAATGTCCTGATACTGACGTAGTGTTTTGCAGTTTTCAGGGGATTCAGGATAGAATATGTGACCCTCTCTGTGAAATCCAGGCTAAAGTCTCAAAATCTAATTATGTGATAACAAGCATCAAAGTTTGCTTTCTACCATTTATTTCAGTATAATTTCAATCTTTGACATGGCCTTACTCAGTCAATATTAAAGATATAAAGGTTGCATTTTCACAGAATGTTCTTTACCACATGAAGGATGATTTATTTTTGTAGAAAACAGCTGGGTTTTCACAGAGAGGGTCACATAAATGGTCACATAAATTATCTGCATATTATGCTGGGATATTAAGTATTTTAAATCTCAAAAATACATGAATGGATTGCACCTAAAATCGCGATACAGACATCGCAGGGCTCGTTATAAATCTGCCAATATAATTTATCTTTGTTTGTAAAAGTGTGCTTTTTTTTCTTCTGTTTGTGTGAATACGCATACCTCGACTGGTGTTGTGTGGTTTTAATGCATGACGTTTTGAAGCTCTGCCTAAACATGACACACCCCATTTTGGGAGGCAGATATGTAATCTGAACAAAGGTTGACTGCAAAAACATGCACATGGGTTTTAGTAGGTTTTACTGTTCTGTTTGAATAGGCCACACGGTTGTTGAGTGTTTTTTTTCTTGTTTTTCTTTCATCTGAATTTCAGTTAATGGATGGGTTTTATCATAGTGCGTGCTGCTATTTACACAATGCACTCAGGAGTTTAGCTGTGCCTCCTTTACATCCTCTGTACTTTTCTTGATACCACTTCATATCTCACCTTTGTTTATTAAAACATATTCTATTAGTCTTTGTTTTGATTTGTCTGTATTTCATCTAAGCTTTCTCCTAATGTGTCTGACTGATCTATCCTATTCAAAACACTGTACTGAAGTAATCAGAGTTGTGTTGTGTTTGCTCTATACAAATGTCTGTACAATTATTTAATGCCACTTCTTCAGGTAAATATTGTGCCATCACCTCAACTCCTTTGTTAGATGCTTCGATTCATATTTGGCACAGAATTCATCATTTATTCTGATCCTACATGATGTGTATCCTCAATTCTGGGCATGTAATATGATGTTGTTTCATTAAAATCTTATTTGATAACATTTTGTTGCAGTTTGCTGTTTTTCATATCTTGTAAATGTTATTCAGCACATCGAAGGATTTTCTAAAGAGTACATAAAAAGCAAAAACGGAAAGGTTACCAAAATGGACAAATCTAAATTTAAAACATGTGACAACTTGCCCCAGCCTGACATTTTTATTCTGACAGCTTGACTTAAAATTGTAAGTTGACCCTTGTCTAAATGTGGTTCACTTGTTTGCCCAGCAGCTGAATGACAAATCTTTGTCTACGTGGTTGAAACCAATATATAACAACCACTGACAGAGAAACCCACATTTCTATTATATTGTTTTACTTAGTTTGGGACACAACACTTGTGAAAACTAGCCCCGGCCTCTTTTTAATGTCTTCTCGCGCTTTTATGCACTGCTTACAGGTAAGTCCGTTACATTTTTTATTTTAAATAAGTATTTCAAGTCCTCAATTCATACCTGTGTTTTTTTATGAGATACGTGGCTATTGCCATCCTGAGAGCTTTCACCCCTGTTGCAGAATTGGAGAACTCTATGGGCTCCTCCTTTAAGATGCATTCTGTAAACTATAGATAGATATTACGAAGTTAATCCATAAATAAATGCAAAATTAACATATGATAAAAACGAAAAAAATAAAACAACAGTACAATTAAAATGGCTAATTCAGAGGAAAATACATGTGGAAATGTCCAGAACTGTACATAATTTTACAAACAATGATTAAACAAAAATATAAAAATACATATTTGTATGTAAAACACATGTTTTACATATGTAAAATAAGATATTAATGCCTTATTCTGCATGGTCATATTCTACATCCCTTAATACCTTACTAACTACTACGTTTATTGAAGCAAAGCTCGAAGTTAATATTGAATATTCTGTTCAACATTCTAAAGTGTTTCTGACTTTAGCTGTTCTTGCTGTAATGTCACGTTTGTAGTCTTTTGTAGTTTTTCCACGTTGATTAGTTCCCTGATTGTATCTGCAATCCTGTTTCCCTTGTTATCCCTTGTCTTGCTAGAGTCCACTGTGCATGTACAGCCCCTGTCTTTTTCCTGTTCTTTGTCAGCCAGTGTTTGTTGATGTTACATGTAAGTTCTATGTTGCAGTTAATTTTTTTTTTTGCCATGCTCTGTAATCTACTCCAAATTTTTTGTTATCAATCTGCTCTTTGCACTTGGATCACACTGTTTTTTTTCCATTAATTTAGTGAATCATCCGGGTATTTAAAGTGCATTTCCATTTTGGAATTGTCAGCGTGAACGCACAACCCACTCTATTTATAATAAAAAAGGTCCAAAAATAGTGCACAAATATGTGAATTGGACACAGTGTATGAGTCGCAGAATTTCCATATTCCAAAACCTGTGCTGGTCAGGGGGTGTAATTTTACCAGGTGTAAGGGTGTGAAAATTATACCCCCCTTAGTTAAGCTGTTCTGTTGAAGCTACAATCAAATGCTTTTGAGCACACATCCTCCAAGTCAAAGTCAGCTTTATTGTCAATTCTGCCACATGTACCGTAATACAATAAATTTTGTGTGAATCTGTGACCTTGTTAAGAAGGAGGATGTGTGCATACAATAGCATAAACATAACATGGAAACCCGTTATTGAAGCTATACATAATAATATTATATGCACACAGTCTGTCTTTAAAAAAGGCATAACATATAGTCTATTCATAATATATGCTTAATGTAAACGAATAAATGAATGAACAGGAAACAAGTGTAGTGCACTAAATCCTAATAAGTACATACACACATGAGTATATATAGTATAAAAACAAATAATTCTGAATGAAAAAATAATTTTTGTCATAATGGTATTTTTTTTATCAATTGTCACTGCTGTTATAATGAAGAATTTGTGTGATAATTGTAATTGCAGCTTAGATTTGTGGTTTATGTAATGACACATGCCACCGTTAAAAAGTGTATATATATATTGCAAACACTTTGAATTTGCCTCGTTGTTGTCATAGCCAGTGTTATTTGCGTGTATATGATCCTTATGCATATGCAATAAACAAATGCCCCTGATTGAACTATTATTATTATTGTCTTTAACAGCCAGTGAGCTGTATTGATGGACTTAATGCAGATCAATGCAATGAACTGAATTATAACAGCTTTATTTTTTGCCAATGGGTGAGGGCTGGCAGCTGGCATTAATTATTAACTGGATTTTGCACGGTTTTCATGCATGGACCATTTTAACAGACGAATTTAACATTTCTGCATTGTTACTTTAAATGTCGACAACGCTTCCATGAGGGCTCCTTGGTGCTTGCTGTGTGGAACATCGAAAATAATTCATAAAAAACCGAAGAAAAGCCGGACGAAAATGCATCCAAACCGCCCGTACTGCGTATTAAATGTTCCTATTTTGATATTGTGCAGTTGCTTTGACACGATTTGATTGTTAAAAGCGCTGTGACTTGACTTGACTATTAATGTGAGAGGCGTGTGCACGCGAGGGGGTAAGATTTTCACGGGGGGTCGGATCTCGGTACAACACCGGACGCTCCCTCCCACGCGGCTCAGTGACTGCACCGCTGAATTGCCATTTGGATGGAGTAACAGCAGATAAAAGAGGGGTGCTGAGACGCATGACAGTCGGGATAAGCGTCAATTGTTTTTAGGTTTCCAGACTCGGATGAACTCCTCCTGACACAAGACTAGTCGGCGTCAACCAAAAAATCTGCATGACGTAGCAAAACGTGGTTTCAGGGAAACTAAATTGCTACAAACTCTGCGCACTAACGACAAACCGAAGCAGCGCGCTACAATCAACTTCGTAACTGTTAAAGAAGTTTAATTAATGACTTAAGTTAATGAATGCACAGTGAGGAGTTTATTCGCGGTATTTTGCAGTGAAACTACCACATATTTAGGTTCAGTCATGTCAGCATCACCTGTACACTCAGCTCTGGTCAGGCGCAGCAATGACGGGTCCCCCATCAACACCCCCTCTTCCTCCTCCTCTTTAGCAGCATCATCATCCTCATCCTCCGCCGGCAACACGAGCCGGTTGCAGCCCATTCGCGCCACGGTGCCCTACCAGCTCCTGCATGGAAATCAGCAGCACAGCCCAACCCGCCCTCCTGCGTCCTCCTCCTCCTCCCCCATCTCAGTCGGAAGCAAGACCGAACCGACAGCATCAGCCCAGCACCGCAGCTCCAGTCCCGGCAGCCCGGCAGGAAGCGGCTCGCTGGACGCTCGGCTGATCCCGCGGCAGAGGCACTCTCCTCCGGAGCACAGGAGCTCACCGGAGCGCTGCCCTCATTCACCTGTCCTTAGAGGTAAACAACAGGCCTGCTTCATCCACTGCCATTCATTTAAGCATCTTCACATACGCTGCTGTTGGAGGTCGTTTAGCTGTTTATCAAGAAAGCAACATCCATTCTGCACGTATGACTGTTATTATAACAGAAACGCGAGGTTTATTTGGATCTTATATTTATATAGGCTACAGTGAGTGCATGTATAAAATGCTTTAGACCCGATTAGCTCGATCGCAGTCATACGCGTTTAAAGCGTCAATATAGAATGAAAATTAAAAAGGTGTTTGTGCATCATGATCGTGGCTGTGTCTTAAAACGTAGCGAGCTGCCTAGATAGGCAACGGATATGATGCAGATCACCGACGTCGTTTGGAATTGGAACCCGTTCACAAAGACTATAGAGAATATCCTTATTACCTTATTAATAGTATTACCCTATTAAGTCTTAAGGAGACTTGCCATTCGGAACGCGTCCTGCGCGCACGCCCCCTGTGAGAAGCCGTCTATGTAGTGAGCTCGCTGGGATTTGAGACACAGCCCGCGCTGGTTCTGCTCCTGCTAAAGCTAGCGCTCTGGTAGCTTCGTAAATACAGGCTTAACGCCCAATATTTGCGTTATTTCTGTGTCTCCGGTTCTTAATGAGATGGTATATGTGTTTCTCAGGGTTGTAGTTAATTCGCTGTTGTTTACCGAGGAGGGATGGAAAGAATTACGTGGGTAACGTAATTGGAGGCTGGGTGGATGTGTGTGTGTGTGTGTGTGTGTGTGTGTGTGTGTGTGTGTGTGTGTGTGTGTGTGTGTGTGTGTGTGTGTGTGTGTGTAAGCAACCCCGCTTTTCTGCTTCATAACACATTATTATGTAACCTAAATGGTGCAAATTGAGCGCCTAAAGCTTTTTTTTTAAACAATTTCTATGGCCACTTTATGTACTGACTGTATATTTAGGATACATGGATGAGTATAACATATACGCATCTGTTCATTCATTCCCATGACTGCATTCCTATTCAGTTCAAAACCATATTTACTGCATTACAACTTGCTGACTTGGACACTATTGTCATTAAAAAGAAATTGGTTTATGAGAATTTAACAATAATTATTATTATACACTGGCTCCAGAAATGTATTTTGACCACTAATCTACTAGTAAGATATCATATATAGATGTCAGCGATTTGAGCACTTAAGAATTACACTTAGAATTAATTCCATTTGATTAATTCATTACTAAATATTAAGCCAAGTATAATTTGTACACATCGTAGTCACATTCAGACAGTGAGTCCTAATACTTTCTGAGGTCAGTGTAGGTGAGGTCACACCATATACACCAGTCATTTGTGTCTTTTTCTTTTTTTTCTTTCAAACTTTTATTACAGACTCAATGTCCAGATTTAAAAAAGACATTAGACAACATATACAACCTATAGCATCTATCACAGACATAAAGAGTTACAAAATACAGCAATACCAGTGTCATGCTTCGACTGATAACGTGTAGTACTAACCCCTGTATTTGATAAACCCACAATATCTCATTTTTAGAAGCATTAAGCCGACAGATAAATCTATGCATAAGACTTCGTAACAGTGCTTTAAAGGTGATTACTCTTGCTCTCACACACATTTCACTTGCACTATGCCATCTAGGTGTCCTTGGTAAGATTCTCATTGCATCATTATAAGCTACTTGCAGCTTCTGTAAACTAGATGCTCTGTAGTCACACCACACATGAGCAGTATAAAGTGTTGTACAACATGCTTTAAAAAATGACACCTTCACCTCATCTGAACAAAAACTAAAGCATATTCACCTGCATATACATCATACAGCGTTGTCTTTCAATATCCTCATCATCTGTCATGCGTTCAGTGATACAATGTCCTCATGAGGCAAGTGTGAAAGCACCCTTACTTTTGCACACACATTTATTTATGCTCGTAGTTATATTAATCATGTCAGAACGAATGAAAGTCATTAATCCCTGGACATTATTTTGATCTTTGGGTGTTTGTGGTAAGGCAGTGTAGCAGAGAAACAGGCAAATGGCGCACGTCCATCACATTGTGAGGAGAATCTGAAGCTCTTTGAAGGTGGTTTACAGGAAGTGCATCTCATTTGAAGTAAACATGTATTGTGATGGCAGGGAACATGAATAATATTTGAAAAAGAATGCGACTTTGCATTGATGATTTACTGTGATGTAATTTCTGAATTGCCAGAGAAATATGGCAAGAGACTTCAACCCTGTTCATTGACTAATATCACAACATTAATTGGCACATGTCCATGAGTGCAATATGAGTAATGTGTGAAATATCATTGCTTCATTAGTTGTTTTTATGAAAGATTTGTCTTGGCTGATGGCAGTTTAATTATTATTAGTAAGCAAATATGTTGAAGACATTCAGGAAGCAGATGTCTGTTTAAATGTTTGCTTTCCTTTCGTTAACCTTAATATGCCAAGAAAGCAAACTTTCTTTTCTGAGTTCCTTTGCTTAGACATTTTTGTTTCTAATTTTAAAAGAAGACAGGCAATGGAAAAACAAATCTTGAAGTTTGAATTACAAGTGGATATAAGTGCACAAAAACACTTATATTTGCTTATTAATGTATCTTTAAGTGATAAAAAGTACATTACTATATTTTTTTTTCATGTTTTACTAATATTTACTATATGTTATGTTTATTGTTTGTTATGTTTATATTTATTTTTGCTATTGTACACACTAATTTATATGCTGTACTGCTCAAAGTTGATATAATATGGACTTTATCATTAATTTGTAATATTCAGCATCAGGAGTTTAGGTTAAAAATGTGTTGATTTAGGGAACGTTTATATTTTGATTGAATTTAAACGTCATGCAGTGTAGTTCATATTCCAGCTTAATATTTAAGTAATTCATTAGTAGGTCGATTGCTCTAAAAGCTCGACCACTTTTGTTTCCTGAAACCGTTTGCACGTCTGGATAAACTAGTCAACCTCTCTAAGTGCCTAGTTAAAAGTGTGACCCGTCCCAGATAAAAGAAGAATGTATAAAAACATTACGCAATATTTTAATATAATTTGAGTTCAAATTGAAGTAGCGTGTCTCACTGCATGAGATATAGTCAGCTACCCACTGATAGAAATGGGCTTTTCATTTACAGTGTAGTTTCTTGTAATTACAGAAGCCGTCAAAGATTTGTGGCCTTGAATTCTTGAACGTTTTGCTGTGAGTTAAATAAATTAACCGATATTTTTGGAGTCGTAACTCTTGTTTCAGACATGCTGTCTGTGAGCTCTCAGAATTCAGTGTCGTGTTGAGCACTATTCATTTAACGGACTGTGAGTGTAGACTGGGTGAGTTAATTTCTTCTGTTGTGCTTAAGCTTTTATCTTGTTCAGTAAATAGCAGTATTTTGTCTGTGACTTTGTGTTGGAGTGCTGTTGAAGCGGAGCTGAAGGTAGCAGCGGTCTGACTCAGGCCTGTTATCACACATACACAGACACACAGACACACACACACACACACACACACACACACACACACACACACACACACACACACACACACACACACACACACACACACACACACACACACACACACACACACACACACACACACACACACACACACACACACACACACACACACACACACCACACACACACAGACTGACAGAGACATACACACACACACACACACACAGACACACAGACACAGACAGAGACAGAGACAAACACAGACTGACAGAGACAGACACACACACACACACACACACACACACACACAACACACACACACACACACACACACAACACACACACACACACACCACACACACACACACACACACACACACAGACACACAGACAGAGACACACACACACACACACACACACAGACAGACAGACAGACAGACAGACAGACAGACAGACACACACACAGACTGACAGAGACACACACACACAGGCTGACAGAGACACATACAAACACACACAGACACACACACACAGACACACACACACACACACACACACACACACACACACATACACACACACACACAGACTGATAGAGACACACACACACACAGGCTGACAGAGACACACACACACACACAAACACACACACACACACACACACACACACACACACACACACACACACACACACACACACACACACACACACACACACACACACACACACACACACACACACACAACACACGGCTGACAGAGACACACACACAAACAGACACAAACAGACTCACACACACACACACACACACACACACACAGGCTGACACACACACACACACACACACACACACACACACACACACACACACACAACAGACACACACAGACGCCACACACACACACACACACACACACAGGCTGACAGAGACACACACAAACAGACACACACACACACACACACACAGACACACACACACACACACACACACAGACACAGACACACACACACACACACACACACACACACACACACACACACACACACACACACACACACACAGACAGACAGACACACAGACTGACAGAGAACACACACACACAGGCTGAAAGAGACACACACAAACACACACAGGACACACACACACACACACCACACACACACACACACACACACACCACACACACACACACACACACAACACACACACACACACACACAAACACACACACAGGCTGACAGAGACACACACAGACACAGACACACACACACACAGACACACACACAGACACAGACACACACACACACACACACACACACACACACACCCTCCCAGAGCTGAGAGCATCATTATGACAAAGCACACACACACTCTCTCTCTCTCTCTCTCTCTCTCTCGCTTCTGTCCTCTAGATTACAGTACATAAAAATGACAACAGATGAACAATATATATATTTATCAGTTTCCATGTTGACTTTTGTGTCTGCGCCAGAAAGGACTAGCACACAACTGTACTATCTAGAAAGGCTAATAATCATGTGTTATAAATTAATTGTAGTGCATATTTCTCTGCAGTGAATGGGTGCCGTCAGTCCACCAATCCATCAATACAACATTTTAACTTTAAACTATTGCTTCTGGGCAAAATATAAGTCCACTATTCAAAATATTGCTTTCCCCTTTAAGAAAGCAATCTTGTCTGAGTCAAGAGAGAAATATGCACAAATCAAGCACTGTTTACAAGCAACAGCTTTTTTGCTTCACTAGACATTAACTGGTGGACCGGAGTTGTGATGATTACTTGTGGATTATTGTGATGTTTTTATCAGCTGTTTGGACTCTCATTCTGACGGCACCCATTCACTACAGAGGATCCATTGGTGAGTAAGTGATGTACATCCAAATATTTTTCCATGAAGAAACAAACTCATCTACATCTTGGATGTAGATGTAGATGTACATCTTGGATGAGGGTAAAGAGTACATTTTCAGCGAGAGGTACTATCCAATTATCATATACATTGTAATATAAAGTAGATAAATATCTGATTGATTACATTTATTAATCTGCCATATGCAGTTCAGTATGAAAATATCTCTGGCTTCAGGCTTTTCCTCATTAAATTTGAGACTGACTTGCTTCTTGCCCTGACTTCACTTCTTATTTGCATTAATTATTAAATAAAGGCTATTTCTGGAATATAAGTGTTTTTGCGCCATAAATCATTTAGAAAATAATTTAGAAAATCAATCAGAAAAGACTTGTTTCATACTTTTAATATATTTAAATTTTAGTACAGCTGCTTTACACAGCTTACAATATTGTAGAGATATGACTGATTTTATGCAATTATTTTGTCATTATACTTGCAGAAATATGCAGACCCTAAACCCTACATTGTATATTTATTATATGATATTTTTTTCAAAGGCACTGCAACAACAAAATATTTTAATTCAAGTATTACATTGTTTTATGCTTGAGAACATAAAAAAACTTTACATTAGTTAGTGCATTTATGGAAATAGTAGCAAAACACTTCTAGCAAAATATTTTCCCCAGAAAACGTGTTTAAAATGAATACAAAAAATGCCAAACATTAGTGAAAATATAGCATCATTTCTTTGCTAACATGGTTTGATATTTTGTATATATGGCAATGACGCTTTTAAGTAGCATAAGTGTCCAAGTACTTTTTATGTAATACGTACGTTTATGTTCATACGTTTTATGTTTACTTTTTACAGCACATATGCCTTTTTAAAACAACTCCTGTTTTTATTAATAAAGCTCTTACCACACATTCGTTTTTCCAATTTAATTGCCACCCAAACTAAACAAAAGCATTGCAAATGAAATGCCCTGTTTATTGTTACATTATGAACAATATTCAGTGGGTAAATTTACATAATTTATGATCATTTTTATTTGTGATCACATGTGGAAAACCTGTAATCCATGTGTTTTTTTCTGTAAGGGAAGCATCCCCAGAATATTTATAATATACAGTCAAACCTAAATTTATTCAGACGCATTAAGCGTTTCTCACATTATCACAGTTTATTTGCTGTAGTTTAGATAATGGTTATAAAATATGACAAGAGCTCAAGAGTTAAACTGTGACGGAACAAATTCATCCTGATAATGTCACATAACTTTGATAGAAAGGTATGTAATGGATTACAACCAACCAAAAATTATTCAGCTGTTCAATTTAAGTACACAATTAGATAATACCAATTTAGGTAAACCAATTACCAAGCAATGCTTAATTTTGTTCAGACTGTGGTTGTAAAAAGGTTGCGTTAGCAATTAAAGAAAAAGCACTTAAGCAAAATATACTTGGGTCAAAGTGTCTGAATAATTTGTGGTCCCAAATTTGTATCAGTTTTACTGGTAGTCCACTGTATGAAGATTTTGGGGGTATAATGTGCCACAGTTTATCCTAACTTACATAAATTAACTAAAGTGTCCTGCACCCACTAGTAAAACAAAAAATGGCAAAAATGATATCTGGCATCTGAATAATTTTTGGTTTGACTGTATAAGGTCATATAAAGTAAAAAAAAAACAATATATATATAAAATAACAAGTGATCGTTAGCAAATATGTTGATCATTTTGACATTTAAAATACCTTTTAGATACAAATGATATTATCAGAATAACAATTAGATTTAAGATGATTTAGTATTCGCTTTTGCTGGTTTTTACTTTTGCTTTAATGACAGTTTAATGAACAGTTTGGTTTAAAACCTAATGTTCGTGATCCAACAAGCATCTTGAGCTTCAGTGGAAAAATACAACCTGACAGTCTGTACAAGGTTTGGATGGTCAATTTCTGACCAAGAAATAGTACGTAATCCTAAATATTTCTTACTGAGTTATATTATGAATTCCAGATTTTTGAATATGATCTGAGACTTTTGGGCTCCAAAAGAGAAAGAGGATTGTCTGAATACTGTGGTGATGTTGTTGTGATTCAAAATGTGACGAGCGTGGGTGAGTTCGTTTAAGAGCGGCGAACACTGGTGCGTTTGGAGGGGGAAAGTTCACATTTGCATGTCCCACTGCCTCGCGCTTCGTTTTTGTTTCCTTGTGCGAAACGCTTCGCTCGGCCCAACAGCACTCCGACTGTGCTGACGGATGTCATAAAATAGCGCCTGTGTTTCCTGCAATGCAAATCGACTCCTAACAGGGACTGTATTTACCTCTGAAAGCCTTAAACTTCTACATATTCAGTGTTCATGATGTGGCTCGCACTTCCTTTTCCTTGGCTTGTCAGAATATTATATCCCGCTGAATACAGTTTGCTCACCCCACTTTACCCACAGTAACCCAATCACGAGCGAACGCCAGGAGCAGCGATCATCAATTCCCATTAAATCATATTAAGGCCATAAAAGAATTCCAAACATGTGACGACATAATAACCTGCAGGCTGCAGTTCTACAGCGAAGCAATTACTCTGTTTTATTTCCCCACCGTGCAGCAAGCAAAACCACCTGTCCCTCGTCTAATATGACCTAATTCACAGCTCCGAGCCAAACTGGCTGTATTGGGATGATGTTTGTCAAAATTTGATTGTGTGAATAACAACAGAAGGTCTTTCAGTGTTCGTCCACCCACACATGCTCTCTCTCGGTCTGCAAGCGCAGTATTTTACTGAATGTCACCTCTTACACATTCACTAACGACATTCGCTGTGTCGCTCCGTTTACCATGTTCACAGCTTTCAGAAACAGCACGGCTAATGGATCAAACTGATAATAATTCATAATTACAGTAATCGACAACACAAAAGTCTTTGTGCTGTGACATCACTATATTTTAAACCTGTAAAATATAAAATTATAGTCAGATCCGTTTATTGAACCTTTAAAAATATTTTTAAATACCTTTATAAGTTAAATTATTTTTTTGAGTATCGTATTTGATACATCAGGCTTTTTTGGCTCATATAATATGAAAAAGAGAATATGGAGATCATACTCGAGGAGGGAAATATGTAATTTGGTGCAGTTGCAGATCTTGAAATGGACTAAAAGTAAGATGAAATTTTGATAGCTTGTGAATTGTAATGAATAAATCAGTTTTTCTAAAAGTATAGCAGACTGCTTACATGGAATCATATACATATCAGTTGTTACTCCATAGATTTCACAATAAAATGTGTTAGTAGGATATTTATATGCTTTGTTTTATAGGAGGCAAAACATAATGCAATGCAATGATGATTGAGAGATGAACAAATAAACTTTCCTCAAATGATGGATCATATTTGATATTAACATTTTTACATGCTTTAAATATTTTTTTTTATGTATAATCAAGTAAGCCTAAGTTGCTTCAGTTAATCTTGAAACAGTACTAACTATATACAAGTTATTTATGTATTTACCAAAGCAAAACACAAAAATTTATAAAAATTATTAAAAACCAAATCCATTCTTTATGATTAAAATTATTTCAAATTTTTCCAAATTAATAAAAGTATGAAAAAAGTAAACACAGCAGCAAGACATTTTTAGGGTTTGCGTGAACTTTAAAAGGAAATATTAATTAGTAAAGCATGACCTGAAGGGGCTAAAATACAAATTAGAAGTTTTGACAATTTTACTGACTCCAAAAATATAACATTAGACCATATAATTTGCTTAAATAAATTTAGATATGATTATATATATTTTAAGACAATTGTATATCTAACTATCAGTCAAATAAACAATAGACATTCTTCTTCTTACAAAATTACAAATACATAAAATCAATCAATCAATCAAAGCCATGCCTGAACAAACATAATATCAAGATTGTAACATTCACAACATTAATTAATGTTGTAAAAATATATTGTTCAACAAACTGTTTTTTAGATAATAACAACAGTTTTGATCATGTTGATAATTTACATATTTAATTTTAAAGAAGCCTTAGCATTAGCAAAAAAAATTTATATAAAAAAAATAAAAGTGTATTAAATATGATACAGTAGATTTTATAGTTTAATGTTCTCTTTCCGTTGTTTTTATGTAGTTAAATATTTAATAAAGTTTTAATCTCATTATATAAGTTTACAGTTACTGTTATATTCAAATTAAAAATAGTTATATTTTTCTTAAATATTAAATAGTAAAATATCCGGGTGTCGGTCTTTATTTTATATATGTGTTTCCTCCGTTTGATGTCGGCAATATATAAAAGAGCGCATAAGATACGCAGCAAAGAACCGGGTATCCTATCATGCATAAATATTTTGCAGATTCTGTTATTTATGTATTTACTTATAAAAATATTAAAGATCAGGTGTATGTAAACTTTTGACTTCAACTGTGTATATACTGTATATTTGAATATATATATTTAGATTTTATATTTAATGTTCATATAAAGATATTTAAATTTTATGTTTAGAATTTATATATATATATATCATATATATATATAAAATATCATGTAGTCCAGGTGTATGTAAACAAGATAAAATAATATATTTCAATAAAGTTACATTTCTAAAAATGACCCGTTCAAAAGTTTACATACGCTTGATTCTTAATACTGTGTTGTTATCCGAATGATCCACAGCTGTTTGTTTGTTTAGTGATAGTTGTTCATGAGTCCCTTGTTTGTCCTGAACAGTTCAGCTGTCTGCTGTTCTTCAGAAAAATCCTTCAGGTCCCACAAATTCTTTGGTTTTCCAGCATTTTTGTGTATTTGAACACTTTCAAACAATGACTGTATGATTTTGAGATCCAACTTTTCACACAGACGACAACTGAGGGACTCATTTGCAACTATTACAGAAGATTAAAACGCTCACTGATGCTACAGAAGGAAAAAACATGCATTAAGAGCCAGGGCGTGAAAACTTTTGAACAGAATGAAGATGTGTATATTTTTCTTATTTTGCCTAAATATCATATTTGTTAATTAGTACTGCCCTTCAGAAGCTACAGAAGATAGTTACATGTTTTCCAAAAGACAAATTAAGTAAAATTTACCCTGATCTTCAAATTCAAAAAGTGTTCACGCCCCGGCTCTTAATGCATGTTTTTTGAGAGAAAAAAAAAACGTGATAAAATAGGGCTGAACCCAGCATTTGGGTTATAAAAAAAATAACCTATCATTTTTTAGAGTGCAGATACGGGAAAGACTGTACCTTGCTTTACACTCTAAAAATGGCTGGGATAAAAATAACACAATTGGCATCCCAAGCGCTGGGTAAATATTGGAAGGTTTACAGCTGGCCCTGTATTGATATTGTGGCACGAGTACAGCAGTGGACCGCACTTAATTTGAATACAAGAACACCGTTTAAAATGTTTAACACCAATGTTTAATCTACAAACCCGATTCCAAAAAAGTTGGGACACTGTACAAATTGTGAATAAAAAAGGAATGCAATAATTTGCAAATCTCATAAACTTATATTTTATTCACAATAGAATATAGATAACATATCAAATGTTGAAAGTGAGACATTTTGAAATGTCATGCCAAATATTGGCTCATTTTGGATTTCATGAGAGCTACACATTCCAAAAAAGTTGGGACAGGTAGCAATAAGAGGCCGGAAAAGTTAAATGTACATATAAGGAACAGCTGGAGGACCAATTTGCAACTTATTAGGTCAATTGGCAACATGATTGGGTATAAAAAGAGCCTCTCAGAGTGCAGTGTCTCTCAGAAGTCAAGGTGGGAAGAGGATCACCAATTCCCCCAATGCTGTGGCGAAAAATAGTGGAGCAATATCAGAAAGGAGTTTCTCAGAGAAAAATTGCAAAGAGTTTGAAGTTATCATCATCTACAGTGCATAATATCATCCAAAGATTCAGAGAATCTGGAACAATCTCTGTGCGTAAGGGTCAAGGCCGGAAAACCATACTGATGCCCGTGATCTTCGGGCCCTTAGACGGCACTGCATCACATACAGGAATGCTACTGTAATGGAAATCACAACATGGGCTCAGGAATACTTCCAGAAAACATTGTCGGTGAACACAATCCACCGTGCCATTCGCCGTTGCCGGCTAAAACTCTATAGGTCAAAAAAGAAGCCATATCTAAACATGATCCAGAAGCGCAGGCGTTTTCTCTTGGCCAAGGCTCATTTAAAATGGACTGTGGCAAAGTGGAAAACTGTTCTGTGGTCAGACAATCAAAATTTGAAGTTCTTTTTGGAAAACTGGGATGCCATGTCATCCGACTAAAGAGGACAAGGACAACCCAAGTTGTTATCAGCGCTCAGTTCAGAAGCCTGCATCTCTGATGGTATGGGTTGCATGAGTGCGTGTGGCATGGGCAGCTTACACATCTGGAAAGGCACCATCAATGCTGAAAGGTATATCCAAGTTCTAGAACAACATATGCTCCATCCAGACGTCGTCTCTTTCAGGAAGACCTTGTATTTTCCAACATGACAATGCCAGACCACATACTGCATCAATTACAACATCATGGCTGCGTAGAAGAAGGATCCGGGTACTGAAATGGCCAGCCTGCAGTCCAGATCTTTCACCCATAGAAAACATTTGGCGCATCATAAAGAGGAAAATGCGACAAAGAAGACCTAAGACAGTTGAGCAACTAGAAGCCTGTATTAGACAAGAATGGGACAACATTCCTATTCCTAAACTTGAGCAACTTGTCTCCTCAGTCCCCAGACGTTTGCAGACTGTTATAAAAAGAAGAGGGGATGCCACACAGTGGTAAACATGGCCTTGTCCCAACTTTTTTGAGATGTGTTGATGCCATGAAATTTAAAATCAACTTATTTTTTCCCTTAAAATTATACATTTTCTCAGTTTAAACATTTGATATGTCATCTATGTTGTATTCTGAATAAAATATTGAAATTTGAAACTTCCACATCATTGCATTCTGTTTTTATTCACAATTTGTACAGTGTCCCAACTTTTTTGGAATCGGGTTTGTAGTTTAATCTAGTTTAATGTTTAATCTAGCCGCAGAGGAATACTACTGGGTTGCCTGATATGAAGAGATGTAAACCCCGAAACAGAGCTTGCCATGTGCGCAATACGGAAATATCTGCTAAGTGTGATACTTATCTTTATCAACCTGGCAACCATATGTACGTGCTCTCTCTCCACTGTGGATAAACGTGCTTGCTTTGTGAAAACACAGGCTAACTTGCAGTTTAGCAATCTCCACTTCAATATATTCTCAGAAAAGTGTAATTCATCAAGTGTTCACTTATGAGTAGGGATGGGTACCGAAACCCGGTATTTAATCGGTCTCTGGGCTAAATTATGAAAGACCGGAGTATCGATAAGCTCTGACGCTACATTATAGCCTCCTTTAGAGTTGAGTCCGGGTACTCCAAGCCCCTTGCCATGGTCCAGAAGAACTGGGCAAATGAACTCCACTTCCAGGTAGTAGGGGTCAGAGGCCAGGGAATCTGGGTAAAGGGCAGGACACGAGAACAAACAAGACAACACAAAGACACAAGACAGACAAAAGTAAACAAAAACAATAAATAAACCAAAACTTGCCAAATAAATTAATCAAAGAGCAAAAACAAAAAGCCATGATCAAAAAAGTAACTGGAACTGCAAAAACAAGGGTAAAAGAAAATCTAAATCCAAAGAAAAAACAAAACTAGATAGAATACTCAAAATAAAAAAAACAAGAACTAGAGAAAAAAAAGGAAACGAGGATATAAAATAAAAGGATAGAGATAAAAAAAATATCTTGAGCAAGATCAAAATAACTAGCGCAAGATCAAAGGATAACTCTAGGACCAAGAAAGGTAAACACAATCAAGCAAACGAGGACTAGACAAGGACTAAACAAGGGGGAGTGACCAGGGGAAACGGAGGTGGGACAAGAGGAGCACATGGCAAACACAAACCGAGACAGAGCCATGTGCTCAGACACAAAACAAACAAAAAAACATTGAACAAGGACCAGACAGACAAGACTATCAGGGCAGGATCCTGACATTATGTACAGTGCTCAGTGTAAATGAGTACACCCCTTTTGAAAAGTAAAATTTTAAACAATATCTCAATGAACACAAAAACCATTTCCAAAATGTTGACAAGACTAAGTTTAATATAACATCTGTTTAACTTATAACATGAAAGTAAGGTTAATAATATAACTTAGATTACAAATTTTTCAGTTTTACTCAATTAGGGTGATGCAAAAATGAGTACACCCCACAACAAAAAAAAACTACTAAATCTAGTACTTTGTATGGCCTCCATGATTTTTAATGACAGCACCAATTCTTCTAGGCATGGAATGAACAAGTTGGCGACATTTTGCCAGATCTATCTTTTTCCATTCTTCAAGAATGACCTCTTTTAGAGATTGGATGCTGGATGGAGAGTGATGCTCAACTTGTCTCTTCAGAATTCCCCATAGGTGTTCGATTGGGTTCAGATCAGGAGACATACTTGGCCACTGAATCACTTTCACCCTGTTCTTCTTCAGAAATCCAACAGTGGCCTTAGATGTGTGTTTAGGATCATTGTCATGTTGGAAAAGTGCACGACGACCAAAGGCACGGAGTGATGGTAGCATCTTCTCTTTCAGTATAGTTCAAGTTCAAGTTCAAGTTGAGCTTTATTGTCATTCCGCTACATGTGGGGACATACAGTGGAACGAAATGTCGTGCCTCACGGGTCCACGGTGCTACATAAATACAGACATAAATACAGACATACAACAATGAAGTAAAACACTATAAACCTATACACGAACTAAACTACTGACAGATTTTGACTAAGTATACTATATATATTGTTTTACCTATACAACTAAAGATAAAGATAAAGATAAAAAATACAAACTATGCGAATGCTTCACATAAATACTGTACATGTGCAGAGAGAAACATTGTGAGTCAAGTAGAGCAGTACATTTGTGAATTCATGATGCCATCAATGAAATGCAGCTCCCCGACACCAGCAGCACTCATGCAGCCCCACATAAGGACACTGCCACCACCATGTTTCACTGTAGGCACCATGCATTTTTCTTTGTATTCCTCACCTTTGCGACGCCATACAGTTTTGAAGCCATCAGTTCCAAAAACATTTATCTTGGTCTCATCACTCCAGAGTATAGAGTCCCAGTAGTCTTCATCTTTGTCAGCATGGGCCCTGGCAAACTCTAGGCGGGCTTTTTTTGTGCCTGGGCTTTAGGAGAGGCTTTTTTGTGGACGGCACCCATGCATGCCATTCCTCTGCAGTGTACGCCGTATTGTGTCACGGGAAATAGTCACCCCAGTTTGGCTTTCTACTTCTTTAGATAACTGCAGTGAACTTGCATGTCGATTTTCTTCAACCCTTCTCATCAGAAGACGCTCCTGACGAGATGTTAACTTCCGTGGACGACCTGGACGACTCTGTGAGATGGTTGCAGTTCCATCTTTTTTAAATGTTTGTACCACTTTTGCTACAGTATTCTGACTGATAAGTAAAGCTTTGCTGATCTTCTTGTAGCCTTCACCTTTCTTGTGTAAAGAAATTATTTTCTTTCTCAGGTCTTGTGACATTTCTCTTCCATGTGGTGTCCATTGCTGACAGCATGAAATGGGAAGGGGTTTTCTTTAAGTAACACCCTCTTATAGTCAACTGTCACCTGTTGAATTGAATAATTAGACTCACCTGTGGTTGAATTCTTGTTAAATTAGACATTTGTAGTCTAAAATTTAGCTTTGCTCCAGAGACTTTCAGTGGGGTGTACTAATTTTTGCATCACCCTAATTTGAGTAAAACTGAAAATGTTGTTCTCTAAGTTATATTATTAACCTTACTTTCATGTTATAAGTTAAACAGATGTTATATAAAACTTAGTCTTGTCAACATTTTGGAAAATGTTTTTGTGTTCATTGAGATATTGTTTAAAATGTTACTTTTCAAAGGGGGTGTACTCATTTACGCTGAGCACTGTATGTCAAATCTATAAAGTGCATAATAAACATGAACTTACCAAGTTCAACGTCTCAATAAGACTGCACTCGGCTAGTTTTACTGTATCCATGTGCTTTTCTGACAAGAAAAAAAATACATTTTGAATTATATTACTTACAAAAACCTTTATTTGCGTTTATAAAAAGACATTATAAATCACACAAACATCAAATCACCTCACTAACGGCACTCGATGTGCATGCACGCGCTTTGAAATATATCAAAGGCCCTAGACGTCGATTCCTTTCCGGGAATTACTTTGTTCGAGAATTGATGAACCGGTTTATTTTAATCGGATCGTCAGTTATTTTAGACCTGCGCTCCGATGACATTGTACGCACTTTGTATGTGATTTACATGTCGATATGGACAAGTGCAGGCGCTTACATTAGAGCAGAAAGTCATTCACTTATTTTAACTCATTTGACTCACTTTGTTAAATTCGCTTTTCAGTGACAGAAACGACTCTTACCTCTATTTTTGCAGATATTCACATATTTCAGCCTTCCGTGACTGTCTGATACTTAATGAAACTGTATTAATCTGTCATCTCACGTACCTTAACATGAATATGCGAGTACGCTACATGTAGAATAGCCGTCATTTAACATAACCAATGTTGGCCTGTAGAAGTTAAACAATATTGTTGTTGCGAAAAAGTGATAATTCTGCCAATTTAAAATAAGGTGATTTAATTTAATTAGGTATAATCAACTGCTAGCCGTGCATTAAAGGATTTTAATGCACAACGTGGTGGCAAAGAACCGCCCGACGCGAAGCGGAGGATTAAAATCTTTTAATGCACGGCTAGCCATTGATCATCCTGCTTATTCCATGGTCATTTACCAAGTAATAGACAAGTTAAAATTGTCTTGCTCTTTGTAGTGCAATATCTGAACGAATGGGTAAAAATTACAGTCATTTTCGTCAGTTAGCGCTTGCATTCTGCCAGTTTCAAATCAGACACAGAGATGAACAAGTGCGGTAAGACCACATTTATTTAAATTAATTATTGCATGTATTTCAATTAATTATCGATCTCGAGAGAGAGAAAGATGTGCAATGTGGCTGTGTTCCTGTGGCTCAGTGGTAGAGCATTGCGTTAGCAGCGCAAAGGTTGTGGGTTCGATTCCCAGAGAACACATACTGATTAAAAATGTATAACCTGAATGCACTGTAAGTCGCTTTGGATAAAAGCGTTTTATCACCTGCTAAATGCATGGGGAATATAAAATATAAAGAGAGAGGACAGTTGTGTTTACCTGCTTGATCTAGTATCTGTCTTTTATTTTATTAATTCAAATCACAGGGAAGCGTTGGAAGTTTATGTGTGTGTGTGTGCAGCACAATCCAATAGGGTCTGGCTGCAGACTTGCACTTGCACTCTCAGACTTGCACCCTCAGACACTTGCGCTTCCGCGAGTGACGTCACTTGCAGTCTTTTTTATTTAGTTCTATTTATTGATTTTTTTGTTTTTGTTTGAATCTCTCAACATTTTACATTTACAGTTCTTGTGGTGAAGACATGAAAAAATAAACTAAATAAAATTACAATGTCACTTGCAATCGCGACTTGCACTTTCCGCTACCTGCAACGTCACTTGCATTCGACACGAATCGTGTGCATTGCCAACGGAGACAAGACGCTGTGGCGGTTAAACGATTAAACCTAATTTAGTACAATAACGAACAGGGTCCTGCAAGTTATGTGTAAGAGAAAAAGACAAGACCTGCAAATCCGTGGCTACAGAACTGCAGAATATGAATCAGCCAGACCCTTCTCGCACAATCTGCGATCTCTCTCTCTCTCTCTCTCTCTCTCTCTCTCTCTCTCTCTCTCTCTCTCTCTCTCTCTCTCTCACTCCTCTATCTCTCTCCTCTCTCCTCTCCTCTTCTCTCTCTCTCTCCTCATTATATAGAATAGCGATTAAACTGACTTGGAACTACCTGTGCATTAAACGGTTATACTGCATACCTTCCAGCCAATCAGAATCCAGTATTCAGACAGACCGTGGAATAAATAAACTTGCCTTAAAGCAATTGAAACCAATGGCTTTGCTCCGTTGTCCTTTCAAAATGACAGTCAGGGGAGCGATTTAAACATCTTCTAGGTGTGAAGGTCATTAAATAACTCTGTGCTGGGCTGAAACAACCCAGCGTTGCAACCTAGCAGGTTTAACTCAACACCTGGAAAATTAAACTACCCAACAGTGTTTAAAATGTGATAAAATGACCCAACAAAAAGACCCCATAATTCAAACCCATAATTTTTTTGTGTAGTTTCATACGAATTACATAATCAGAGAATATTCGTTTTCGATTTGAATTCATTCATTTAAAAGTAGACACTTCAAGATACAGGAGAGACTGTTTGTTTGATTTTTTTTAAGTTGTCAGTTAGTTGCAGCTCTAAAGCAGTCAGAGGGAAATATGAAGTGAAGATATTTCTCTTTCCATCTCTCAATCTGTCGGCCCTGCCCTGCTGTGGGGGTGTCAGTGCGCTCTCCTGAAACCTGCCCTGCCTCTTTCCATCTGCTCTCAGGAAACTGTAAAATAGGCTGAGAGGAAGCAGTCCAGTGCCAGGCCTCCCTGAGCAAATGCCTTCCACACTCACTGAGCAACATTTGGGCAAGTCAAACCACACGCCAAGTCAACCTCGGCCACCTCGTGTTTAACAATACTAGCTTGACGTGCAAATAAGCATAGCTAGCATGGGAGAAGAATAACCTATTCTTTTTTTTTGCTAATTAATGCTGAGGGCCACACCAATCTGACTGCTTCAAGCTTTAGGTTTTATAGTGTGCATTTCTAATGCATTGCACAGTTTGGTTAAAAAAGTGTTTATCAGTAATTACAGGTTGAAGCTTTGACATAGCAGTTCGAATACATGCTACAATATGTTGAAATATGGCACAAAGCTAGTAAAAATTAGCCTTTTTAGGTTGCTGAGGGTCATGCACTAAAATACAATCTTAGGAGAAATAAACTCATGCAGGTTTCGAATGACATGAGGGTGAGTAAATGCTTTCATTTCTGGGTCAACTATCCCTTTAAATTGACCCCTGAATGTTCCTAAAAATCCTAGAAAACTCACATTAAAAACAATTAAAAGTGTCAAATTCAGCTTCTGTGTACAGTAAAGTGTCACTTGCCAGTTACTAGTAAGTCAAGGTTTTACCAAGTGTTTCTGTCATAAATCAAAGGCTAAAAAGACAAACCATATATCTTACCCCCTCTTCCTGTTTCAGTAAACATTTTGTTTGTCGTAGCAACTTCTAGAAGTTTTGCATAGCTGCCAGGCGACAGTAATCAATACATTTGATGTCATACCTTTTGAACATCACTGAATATCATTTGGACATACAGTATTTAGTCATTTAAACTTGATAATTCAAATGTTTAATGCTTTTCACTAGACCAATTCCTCTGTTAACACAGTCAGCAGTGAGGTTGTTTTTAACAGGTCTTGTGAATGCACTGCTATATCTGGCCTGAGTCCAGATGTCAGAGCCAAACTTTGATACAAAAACTCTGCATAAGCTTGTTTTACAACTACTTACTTAACCAGTCATGTGTCATTTACTCCCTCTCTTTAGCTTTTCTTATCACATCACATCTGAACAGAGATATTGCATATTTTCATAAGTATTCAGTACTAAAATGACTGATTTATAATGCTGTAAATTAATATAAACATTATTAAATTATATGATATTAGTTAAACACATGTTAACCCCTGTTGATTACCTCAGAAAATTATTTTGAGCAATATTTGTATAAAAGCTAAATTTTTAGCATTTGTTTTACTGTAAGTACATAATTGTCAATGCACTCTTGTTTGTTAGGGTTCATATTCCTTTAACCAATGATAACCTACAATTTCCTTTAATATACATTTAAATGAATGCTTGTCATGAAAATCAGATAAATTCATAACATGAAATACAGGTCTAAAATCTTTATATTTATGAGTTACATAAACTCATTAACTTCTGGAAGAAGTTAAAAGAACTTACCATGTGATTTTCTGAATGAACGTCTTCTTTATTTACATTTACATATTTAGCAGACGCTTTTATCCAAAGTGACTTACAGTGCATTCATTTTATACATTTATACAAATACAAATTAAAGCTCAGATGAGCTTTATTTGTCACATACACAATTATACAGAGTATAATGAGGATGAAATGTGTTCTCTGCATTTAACCCATCAAAGTGCACACACTTGGAGCAGTGGGCAGCCGACTGTGCAGCACCCGGGGAGCAGTCATGGACTGCTCCTCCTGCCGGAGCTCGACTATGTTATACTCGTAATCCAACGCGCTATCCATGGGACTGTATACTGTTTATTGTCAGTATGTTGTTCCCCTGGGAAACCCACAACCTTTTGTGCTGCTAACGCAATGCTCTACCACTGAGCCACAGAAACACTTATAACAATAAGCTTTGTGACAATTACTGGTTTTAAAGTTACTAAAAATATTCAGCTTGCTGTTGAAATCCCTTTATTTTGTAGCTCGACAGGACTTCACAAGGAGTTAACAGTTTCTAGTTAGGTACTTCCTAAAAAGTACACAGTGAGATAAGGGCCAAGTCTAAATATGTTCTTCTAGAATAGGGGTGGGCGATATGACCAAAATCTTATATCACGATATGACAAATTTTATATCACGATAACAATATATATCACGATATAGTGATTTTTTTTCTTTTAAAAAGGTTTTTATTATATTAAAATCTTTAATACCATATAATTTTCATAATCCTTGTCACCAATGTCAATATCAAACTAATACAAGTCTAAAGAGAGAGCGAGAGAAAATAACTCAACCTCACTGAAGATAAATAAACAGTCAGTGATAAAATAAGGATAAGAAACTAACTGCAAGCAATAGGACAAAAAAACTACAATAAATAAGAAACACTACATACATTGTGTAAATTAATTAATCTTCACTGTGTTAATTATATCTATCTATCTATGATATATATAATTAACACGTGTATTATGTATAGATTCTATACATATTCTAAATATATCATTATCATTATTATTGTTATTTATTCTCATTAAAGTTACAAAAGTGATTTAGTCAAGAGCAGTGAGAGATTTTCTAGCAGTGTGCTGTGATTAACATGAATGGCAGACAGAACGAATATTGGAACGCTTCCCCTTTAAGACCGAAGTCCGGATCTAATACACTGTTACATTGCGTTTTCTCTTTCTGCCGTTTACTCGCTCTTAAGACCTAAATTGCTGTGTTTATGAGGATACTTGCAAAGACGGGGATTCTGACGCATATAAGTGTGTTTATGTAATTGTTCAAAGTCGGCAAAAAAGAAAAAGCGCGCTCCTCTCACACAGAAAGAGACGGCACATGCATATAGGACTGTTGTTTGATTTTCAACGGCTTAAAATCGGTTGTTTTAAAACTGCAGTGCTTAAAAACGCGTGACCATGCTACAGATGTAGTCTCTTGTTTCAGAGCGAGCTACTGGTTGTGTCCTGGCTGGTCGTTCTCCACCGGTTTCTGTCTCCCATTCACGCCCCGTGGTGGGCGGTGTGTAAAGACCGCAGTAACTCAAATGATGAAAAAGTATTACCGGAAACAATGTATTTTGCGACACCACGATATAAACGATAGAACATAATATGAAACGATAGACTTTTTATTTCGTCCATCCGATATATATCGTCATATCGCACAGCCCTATTCTAGAATGACTGTAATCCATTAGCTTTGCTCCGAATGACCATGTTTGTCACCATAGCAAGCAACAAGTCACTCTCCGTGTCCACAGCGTCTCTCATACACGTGTTTGTCTTTTATTCGTAATCTCATTCTGTGAATCCTGCCTAGTACCTTAGATCTAATTATTTACACCGCATATCTGAGAGCATGGGGTTTACATTTTGCCCGCTTGCTCTGACATTTACTCATCAGACTTTATTGTCTCATCTCCTTTATTCTCCTCTCAGTTTATTTATTAATGTCTCTGTTGGTTTCACTTGATGCTTGCTTTGCTCGTCTGATGTGGGCTTCACACCATGCAAATGGGTGATGATAATATAATTGAGGGAGGTGTGAACAGCTTTTGGCAACCTGCAACTAGTGAGACGTCATCAGGCTTAAAACAGCCTATTGTGTGAACCAACATTGTAGCTGTAAAATAAGCAGTCGGCTCGGGTCACAGAGTAATCGCACATTTAATGTACTGAGTTTTCTCTTTAAGATGCTTTCTGTCGAAAGTCACTTTCAGTGTGCGGGGAGAGGTTGCACAGATGCACATAAGCGTGATATAAGATGCTAAATTGTTATTATTATTTAGAGGACCAGACTGGAAGTTGCTGGTCAACAGGTCAAGAATGCAGATTGTACCTGAATATCCATCCTACTCCAGGTTATGCTGGTTAGTGTTAGTCAAGTGGATCAGCCAAACTTTGCTGGTTGGGACAAGCTGGCCAACTATTCCTCCAACAACTCACTAATTTATCAGTGTTGGTTGTATAGAAACGAATAAAAAGCCAAATTTTCTTTTGAGATGATTCACCAGACTAGAAGTTGCTGGGCAACCTTCTGGTAGGCTGGTAGGACAGCCAACTAGTCATCCAGCAAACAACTACTTGACTACAGGAGTTGAGTAGGGAGTTAACTAGTAGTGAGGTTGGACTGAAGCAAGACAAACATGATGAACTTCAAGATGATTCATAAGACTAGAACTTGCTAACAGGTCAAGGATACAAAGTTGACCAGTTGGATTCATCCTGGATTTATCCTGAATTTCCATGCTGGTCCATCCTGGTTTGTGCTAGCCTAGCTGGTGGACCAGCATAGCCATGCTGGTAACTATCAAAATTAAAAAATGTTAATAGTAAACACGGTTGATGGGAATGAGACAGGATGGCCAACTAGTCATCCAACAACCAACTATTTAGTTAGTGTAGTTGACTTGTTAAGTGCACTAGTGGGGTCAGACTGAACCACAGTCATCTGATGAAGTGCAAACTTGTTCTTTTGAGAAGATTCACCAGACTAGAAGTAGCTGGTCAAACTGCTAATGAAGCTGGTTAGTGTAGTTGACGAGTGAGTTTAATAGTAGTGGGGTTGAACAGAAGTAAATAAACATTATGAAATTCACAATGATTCACCAGACTAGAACATGCTAACAGGTCAGGGATAAAAAAAATGTCACTATTGGTCTGGATTTATCCCGAATTCACGTGCTAGTCTAGCTACTTTGTCCAGTATAGCCATGCTGTTTTGACCCATCCAAATTATGATGTTTGTTCTGGTTGATAGAGATGGGACAGATTGGCCAACTATTTCTCCAACAACTAGGGGTGTGCGATATATCTGCGATAATATCGTAACTGTTGTTTTAACGATGTGCAATTTGACAATATCGAATATTTAGCAAAAACCAAACAAAACACCTACAGAGTGCAGCATACATTAGCCTTATGCAGTGATGAAGCGGGTTAAACAGTGCTCGTGCGCATTTAGAGTTTGTTCTTTCACTGCATGATTCAGTCGATTAAAATACATTAAGAAGGATCGCAAAATTCAAGATATGGGGGCAGAAAATGCATATATTTACTTTGTTAAAAATCAAACGAAGGGTGCAGGTTTTTTTAAATAAGCATGATTACAAATGTATTATTGATTTTATACAACAGTTCAATAAACAAGAAGTTAATATTCAGAAGCTTAAGTTTTAGACACCATATTGCCTGTTTTTGCTGCATTTCGCCGACAAAAAATTATTCCAAACAGCCACTGCACTGTTTTGCGTCTTTGAGCAACTTGACGATGTTTCGTTCCTGAATGAATCAACCGTTAAATGATTCGGTTCAGTCGCAATGACTCATTTGTTAACAGTGACTTACTGCCACCTACTGGCGGTTTTAATTTCACCTTTAAAGTGTCTTAATTTTTTACTAATTTTAAATATCAGTTTTCAATGTTTTATGTTTAATATGTAAACAATTTATGCATTTGTAACTGCAGGTTAAAGCACTCCATGTCCCTCTGAGCTGCATTAAACAGTGTGTAAATACATCTAAATGCCACTTCAGATGAAACTTCTAACCCTAACTGCAGCTGCTCACGGTAGTCAGATATCAGCACAATATCACACAGAAATCCAAAAATCTTTTTTTTCAATATCGCACACCCCTACCAACAACTGACTAGTTTATCAATGTTAGTTATATAGAAGCTAATCGTTGTGATAAAATGCCAAATTGCTCTTTTGAAGTGATCCACCAGAATAGAAGTTGCTTGTAAATGTTCAAAATGTGTGGTTGAAAGGATGGATAACTAGTCATCCAACAGCCAACTACTTGGTAGGATTTTTGACCACTGAGTTTACAAGTAGTGAGATTGGACAGAAGCAAACAAACAAACATGATGAAATTCAAGATGATTCACCAGACTTGAACTTGCTAACAGTTTAAGGATAGAAAGTTCACCAACTGGTCTGGATTTATCCTGATTTTCCATGCTGGTCTAGCTGGTGGACAAACATAGCCATGCAGTTGACAATCAATATTCAAAATTGTACTAGTGAATATGGTTGATGGGAATGGGACAGGATGGCCAATTAGTCATCCAACATCCAGTTACGTTGTTAGTGAAGTTGACTAGTACGTGTATTATGGCAAACAGATCTATAAAATCGGATACATTTCAAAATTGCTTTTTGAGATGATGATTTACCAGACTAGAAGTTGCAGGTCAAATGTTCACAGGACATAAAAGTTGGTCTGGGTTCATGTTTGTCAAGCCTGGATTATGCCGGTTAGCGTTAGTCTCTAGTTGATAGTCCAGCATAGCCATGCTGTTGACCAGCCAAACTATGGTATTGAATCTGGTTGATAGGGATGAAGGGATATAGATTATTTCACTAGTCCTCCAACAACTGACTAGTATATTAGTGTAGTTGTACAGAAGCACATAAATGTGATAAAATGCAAAATTGCTCTTTTGGTCTGATTTACCAGACAAAAAGGTAAAAATGCTAATGAAGTTGGTTGATAGGACAGCCAACTAGCCTAGTCATTCAACAGCAACTACTTGGCAAGTGCGGTTGACTAGGGCGTATATTAGTAGTGGTGTTGAACAGAAGCAAATAAACAATGAAATTCACCATGAATTCACCAGACTTCAACTTGTTAACATGTCAAGAAGGCAAAGTTAACCAGTTGGATTCATCCTGGATTTATCCTGAATTTCCATGCTGCTCCAGTCCGGCTTCTGCTAGTCTAGCTGGTGGACCAGCATAGCCATGCTGTTAACATTAAAATAAAAAAAATGTAGTACAAAATATGGTTTATGGGAATGAGACAGGATGACTGAAGTCATCCAACAACTAGTTACGTGGTTATTGTTATTGCTTTTTGAGATTATTCACAGGACGAGAAGTTGCAAAGTCAACAGTTCAAAGGACACAGTTCACCAGTTTGTCTGGATTCATGCGTGTCCAAACTGGATTATGCTGGTTAATGTTAGTCTAGATGGTGGTCCAGCATGTCAATACTGTTGACCATCAAGTTTTTGATGGGCTTGATGGAGATTGGTGGTATGGTGGATGAATGGTATTGGTGAATTTTAATGCATCTTTTCAGCAGGGCTTAAAACTCCTGCATTCATCTTGAACTTAACACCAGACCATTATTTTTACTTTCCAAGTACTTACTTTTTCATAAACACATAAGCAGTTGGCCTGCAGCTGCCTTGTGTACACCGATACCTGAGTTTGTCTTCTGAAAGCCATAAAAGTGATCCATGGACCTGATGATGTATTCATAGTGCCATAGAGATGTGTAAATATTGTCATCTCTGCTATAGGAAAGTGTCATGCTATGACTGTCACTGGTTAGGTAAGTTTGCATGCCCTTGACCCAGTTTGTCCTCTTCCTTCATCTTTGTGGGCTGAGGGATGTGCATGAGGTATTTTTATCAGGTGTGTCAAGGATTGATGTTCTGCTTAAACACCAAGCGCAAACAAGTTAACCCGCATCTGCAGCCCGTCTACCTCTACGGTAAATAGGCTATGAGCAGCTGAGTGGCTGATAAGACATTGATTACATAGTGCCTTTCTAGACAGCATGTTAAGGCATAAAAGGTACATTCTTAACATTGACTACGTTTACATGGACAACAGTTATCTAATTATTTACCTTATTCTGAATAAGACAATATTAAGATTAAGGTGTTTACATGAGTTGCTTTTAGAATAATCCATTTCATGTTCCCGTTTTACATGTTATAGTGCATAGATTGATTAATGGTATGCGTCATTACGTCCCCACATGACATTGTCCGACGTCCCCTCCAGAATTTAACGTATAAACATATATTTCATCTTCGTGATGATGCCATATACAGTTTTGAGTGTTTCATTTTTAATTTAATGAAAGCTTTAAGTGCAGTTAATTATTTTTACATGCATTCAGATGACGGTGGCGTTGAAGCTATTTTATTTGCCGTCAAGCGGTTGATCACTGCCATGTGTGTATCCTGTGGCGAAAAGTCCTACACGATGGTAATAGTTTGATTAAGGTGTTTACATGTCTGTACTGCACTTCAATAATGCGACTAAAATAGGAATACTCCACTTCTCTTAATTCGATTTGTGTTTACTTTGATTATGACTTTAGCCGGATTAAGGTAATCAAAAATATCTGTTTACATGGTAGACTCTCTTAATCAGACTATTGTCTTAATTATATTAAAATCGGATTATTGATGTCCATGTAAAGTAGTCATTGACACGTTCCAAAATGTAGTCAGTGTAATTACGCTGCTGTGTAAAGGGATTGTTCACCTGAAAAATAATTTTCTGTAATTATTTATTCGCCTTATGTCTTTCCAAAGACAACTTTCTTTCTTCTGCAGAACACAAAAGGCAATGTTTTAAAGCATATTTTAATTTAATGCTAGAGATCGACCGACATATCGGTTATCGGCAAAAATCCATGCTGATAGTTTTTCCGGGTTGCGTCCGTTGCTGGAGCGGCTTAAGCTTCGCTGTCAATATACAGTACGAAAGCGGCCTCTAGAGGTGGAAATCACTGACAGCACGTGCTGTTTGTTTAGACTTGTGATACTTATGGGTGTGCGATATTGAAAAAAAATTATATCTCAATATTTTTGGGGATTTTTTCGATAACGATAATTGGACGATATTTTGCAGAGTGTGTTATTGTGCTGATATCTGACTACCGTGGACAGCTGCAGTTTTTGATATTCTTCATATTCTGTGTGGTCAGTTCACATCAGTGATTAATTAATCTTTTCATTTAAGTTTAAATTGATTTTTACCTTTAATAATGCAATTTTTTTCTAAAAGTGTACATATTTTAAGCCAAATTGTTACATTTAATCAGTCAATTAAGATAATACACATTTAGGCTGTTACCAAACAAATGAAACCAGTATCAACAACATTAATCTTTGCAAAAGTTTCATCTGAAGTGGCATTTAGATGTATTTACAAACTGTTTAATGCAGCTCAGAGGGACATGGAGTGATTTAACCTGCAGTTACAAATGCATCATTGGACCATTGGAAGGGATTTTAAACATAAATCATTGAATACTGATATTTAAAATTATTAAAAAAATGAAGACACTTTAAATGTGAAATTAAATCTGCCAGTAGGTGGCAGTAAGTCACTGTTAACAAATGAGTCATTGCGACTGAACCGAATCATTTAACGGTTGATTAATTCAGGAACGAAACATCGTCAAGTTGCTCAAAGACGCAAAACAGTGCAGTGGCTGTTTGGAATAATTTTTTGTCGGCGAAATGCAGCAAAAACAGGCAATATGGTGTCTAAAACGTAAGTCTCTTAATATTAACTTCTTGTTTATTGAACTGTTGTATAAAATCAATAATACATTTGTAATCATGTTTATTTTTGAAGAAAAAAACTGCACTTTTCGTGTGATTTTTAACTATGTAAATATATGCATTTTCTGCAATTTTGTGATCCTTCTTAATGTATTTTAATCGACTGAATCATGCAGTGAAAGAACACACTCTAAATGCGCACGAGCACTGTTTAACTCGCTTCATCACTGCGTAGGCTAATATATGCTGCACTCTGTAGGTGTTTTGTTTGGTTTTTGCTAAATACTCGATATTGTCAAATTGCACATCTTTAAAACAACAGTTACGATATTATCGCAGACGATACATATCGCACGCCCCTAGCTATCGCGATCACAAAAATTCACTATCAACCTCTAATTTTTGCCCATAAAATGAAACTTGGTGTCCAAAACTACATTAAATCCCAATGACTTTTATTTTATGGACAAAAACCTGATTTATTAAACTTATTACAACTTTAAAGAATATTCCTAAGTGAAAACTTAACACTTTTGGACTCTTAATTGCAGGTTAATTGCAATTAAAGGAAAAAGTATTATAATGTAAATGTATAATTGTAGAAATTAAGTGCATCTTTATATGTAATTTTATAATTACTTCTATTGTATTTGAAATATGATTAAAGTGTACTGCTTTTAAGTGCACAGTTTATGGTGATCTAAAGTACATTGTATTGTTATTTCTATTGACACTTGTACTTAAAATGTTACATGTTAAATATATTTGTAACATTACACATTTGTAATGATTTTGTAATTCAGCATATTTAAATTATATTTATTTAAATTAAATTGTATTTATTTAGTTATTACTGTAAATGTAATATAAAATGCACACTACAGTTAAAATGGTAATTTGGTACTTTATATGTGCTTTAGTATGATAGTCAGCACATAACAGTAAGTGTATTTTAGTAGTGTAATGGATCACAAAACTCACGGTTCGGATCACACTACGGATTTTGAGTCACGGATCGGATCATTTTTCGGATTAGCAAAAAAAAAACCTTTGCTTTTCATTAATTACTAAAAGCTTACTTTAAATACTTCTATACCCCAGCAGAAACTAACGTTACTAGCTTAGCTATTGTCAGTAATAACACGAACAATTACACAAATTACAAGCATAGATGAACAGCCTACAACATACATTTGTAAATAAAGACCGTAACAGTAGTATTCAGGTGCAGAAATGTAAAAATTGAGTGTAAAACAACACAATAATGCATACTGCATAAGTTAAATACAGATTAATCTTTTGTTAAAGCCGTGGTGTTGTTTGATTTGCAGACAGAAGCAGGTATAATAGGCTGCTGTCTCTTTAAGACTAAATGCATGGACCTAATACTGACACACATCCGATTTTCTTTCACAGATGTATATGTTAACTTAAGACATATCCGACTGTGTTTACCAGAATACTTGCCAAAACGGGTATCTTAACAACTTTGTGTGTATGTTTCCATCCGTTGAGGCGGTATCTGAATCGCGCCTCTATTTCTCTGTGTGTGCACACTTCAGTGTGTGCGGTAGCGGCTGAGCGCCGAAAATGGTGTGCAAGTCCCAATTCGACATTAGCAAGACATAACGCGTGCAAATGATAAACTTTCACTCTATGGTGGTTAAACATATCAGTTAATCCACACATTCACATGTGTGCCGAACGGATCATCTTCGATCCGTTGCACCCCTAGTGTATTTTAAAGCATAGTAATATTAATAAAACATGATTTAAAAATGTACTTCAAAATAAAACTTTTATTTTGACAATTATTTTTAAATAGTAAAATTTAATATTTTACTATACTTTAGTATTATTTAATTGATATTATATAACCTGAAAGTACAGTTAATATATATATATATATATATATATATATAAATTTACTATATATATCTGCTCATCACCCATCTGTTCTATTCTGTTTTGTTCCTTATGGCAGTTGAGAGGTCAAAGTCGCAACAGGTGTGGAGCACAGGTACTATCAGACGGACTTCCTCTCTGGGTGCCATCACCGGGCCCTACCTGATAGGGCAGTGGCCACGTGAATCCCACCTGCACAGCCCCTCGTGCATGAAAGACAAGTCCACACAGGTAGGCTCTATCACCCTCTATGTTCAAAATCTACCCTCTGGCTTCAAAGCCTGTGTGTTCAGGTGTGTTTGCAAACGTTAGCATGACAGCATTTATAGGTCCATCATTCTTCTGGGTTTTTGCGTTTTTGCTGTGTAACTTGAGGAATTTTTCTTTTTTTGTGTGATTTCTTTAAGCTGATACCAACTGACTATTCTCAATAGGTGTTGACGCTCGCTGTGAAAATAAGAAATTTAAAAGGTCCAGTGATCTACTGATCTACAGCCAGATTATTTCAATGATGACCAACACAATCTACCAAGAGCAGTACAAATTAGCAACTATTGCAGCCACCCCTAGTAGTAAAGTAATATATTTAAAATACATTTATTTCATGCTAAGTATAGTTGAAATCTATTCAAATATTTACTGACATATTGCTCGAAGCTTACTAATATGAAAATTATAATGAAACTTTATTTGGAGTACTTCTTGTGCACAGTGCAGATTTCTTAAGGTTCAAGGTTATTTATTATTTGTCACATACACAATCATACGGGTATATAATGAGTAGTGAAATGTAGGTCAGAACAGGTCCGCTCAATGGAAAGTGCAAAAAAATAATAATAAAAACAATAAAATAAAAATAACATAAGCAATAAAACAATGAAACATAACACAAGAGAATATATTATAATATAGGTGATAATGAAAAAGGAACAAATAATACAATAAAATGATAAGATGTGCAATGAGAAAAGTGTGCAATACGTATACTGTGGATTAATAATATAATAAAAAAACAACGGATGTGCAAGAGAATGTGCAAATAGGTTTGTACCGATATGTACACATAGCAGCAGTGTGGATGATGGAGAATAATGGATGTGTTTACAGTTTATTAAATAATATTATATCTTAATATTAAGCCTAAAATATGTTTTAATGTCGCTATTGATGAGGATTGTATGATCTTAGAATAATGAAGTATGCTTGCAGTAGTTCCACTTTAGCACAATCGAATATGCTTCACTTCATCTTTAGTGGGACTTCAGCACTGCTTCCGCACAATTAAAGTGCATTAAGCACAAAATTAAAATTTAGCAGACTTTAAGTATACCAGTTTAGCATGCTAAAAGTATAATTACAGGATATTTTTATTAACTACATACTGCAAATTTGTATATGTATTTGTAGTATACATAGTATGAAAAAAATGAATTTCAAATTATTTATTTTCAAATTATTTGATTATATACAGTTGAAGTCAAAAGTTTACATACACCTTGCAGAATCTGCAAAATGTTGATTATTTTACCAAGTAAGGGGAATCATACAAAATGCATGCTATTGTTTATTTAGTACTGACCTGAATGAGATATTTCACATAAAGATGATTACATGTAGTCCACAAGAGAACATAATAGTTGAATTTATAAAAATGACCCCGTTCAAAAGTTTACATACACTTAATTCTTAAAACTTTGTGTTGTTACCCGAATGATCCACAGCTGTGGTTTTGTTTAGTGATAGTTGTCAATGTTTCCCACACATAGCCTTTACCTGGGTGGGCCGCCCTGTCGACACTCCCACAGACAACCTCCAGTGTTTCCCATACGTTGATTTATTTGTGGCGAGCCGCCTCAATATCAACCGCCCTCTGCCATCAGCTCCCGCGTGACAAGCATGACTTTAGCACAATATTTAGCAACTGTCAGCTACTTACGTAACTCGGGTTACTTGAAATGCATTACCCCCAACACTAGATACACATATTATTTCTCAAAAGTTTACCTGCAGTTAAGACAAAACTGGCTATGTTTATGAGAATACTCACCAAGGCGGGTATTTTGACATCATTTTGTGTGTATTTGTCTGTTCAAGCGCAAGAACACACAAAGAGAACTCAGTTCGGTATTTGCGGTGTTGTTTGGTGTTTTCAGACTAA
>CM049802.1:26143714-26288915 GCA_027422405.1 Ptychobarbus kaznakovi | reverse complement strand
AGTGCGTTGGGAATGTAAGTTAGTTGGTCTTGCAGACTCGTTCAGCGAGGTTGAGTCTGAAGTGACTCTGTCCTTTCCTGTTGAGTCCTGCTAGATGGACATGGGGGGAGAGTTTGAGGTCGTGCTGTCTACCCTCCCGGCATGGCCATATAAACCCCAGACAAGCGATACTTCAAACATGTGCTCGAGGGTCTCAAACTGTAATCCTTTGCTTGTGAAATGTACTGAAGTGATCTTTCTCTTGCAGCAAAATATAATTTTCCAAAGCCTTCATTCATCTGGCCACCTTAATGATTGTGTTGGTCATCATACGTTTGATGCATCTTGGAGACCAGAAAGTAAGTTTGGTCAAAATAATTCATACTTTAAAAAGAAACTAATGTAATGTATACTCAGACTATTTTAGTTCTGCTTTCTCTGAATTAGAAGTCATTATTGCAGGCTGACTAGCAAGGCCGAGTCGTTGTGACTCTTGCCTTTCCTGTAGAGTCTGCTAGAGAGATTTTGAGTTTTTTGAGACCTGCTGTGGTGCCCTTCTCAATGGTTAGATGTCTTCAAACATTTCAACTAGTTGTTGTCTTAGTGGTAGAAATTGTATATCTTCATGTAAAATGTAATCTTATATTTCTAATGTCCTTTACAGGAGAAACGCCTATTAGCTGTGGTGTTGGATCACCAAGTGCTGGTTTTGACTAAGGCAGGATATTAGGACCGAATTGAATAAACATGGTGTGAGATTGACAACTTATTTTTGGTGCATTTGTTTGTTTGTTCAAATGCTGAGTGGTGTTATAAGCCACTGGCTTTTATTTATTTTTTTGTATGCATGTATGTTCAGCTAAAAAAATAAAGTAAAATTTCTTAAAGAAGCTGTTGTCATTCTTTATTCACTTTGTTTCTACAAGCATGCAGCAGATAATAATTATCAAACAGTGCGGTGTATAAAAACTATGCATTATCCTGCTTATTACATGGTTAATTGACTGATATGTAATTGACCTATCGGTAAGCCTTTCCCCTCGATCGCAGACTAGCCAATAGCAGTCGATTATCAGTTGCACGGGGAGTGGAACTTGGACATCTTTAGGTTTCAGCGTCATAGAGAAACATGGGAAGATCCGAAGCTTGCATCGGTTTCATGGGTTTGTTTCAAAAATTGAAAAACTGGGTGCCTGGGGTACTTATAACACTGATTCCAGGTATCCTGAGAGGATTGATTTTATTACATTTCCTTAATCCAAACAAAACGGAGAAGTGTCCATAAGTATATAACCCCAATACAAATGAAGACAAAAACTTTAATATTCTGGTTGTCTTAATGTAACTTAAGTTACAATTTTTCATCTGTTTACGCAGAACGTTAATGTCTTGTGCTTTAGCAAGGTGTCTTTGGCCAAAACTAGCTACAGTTAGTGGGTCCATTCTAACACAATCCTAAATCCTAAATGTTTTCCTGTCTTGTACAGTGTAGGTCAAAAACACATAAACGAAGGTCTACATTTCAGTGCATCTGTTTATTAAACTGGTTAACTGCATTAATTTAATTGCACACTGCAATTGGACATTAGTTTGTTCATTTTAACTTGCTTGTAATAAACTCCGAGCTTCTGCTAAGTAAAGCGGCTATTAGCCATGATAAACAATCTAGTACAAACATGATCAATATTAGAGTTTGTAAAAGTTGGAGGTGAACTGGCCCACTTTCACCACTTGAGGTCTGCCGTTGAGGAAATCTTGAATCCAGTAACAGAGTAAAGAGTTTAGGCCGAGGTCTGTGAGTTTAACAGCTAGCTTGATGGGGACTATTGTATTGAAGCTGAGCTATAGTCAATGAAAAGCAGCCTGACATAGTTGCCATATTTGCTGTCAATGTGTGTAAGGAAAGATTGCAGGACCTGAGAGATGGCATCATCAGTAGATCTATTTGGCGATAGGCAAACTGAAGAGGGTCCAAAGTAACAGGGATGGAGGAGCAAATATGGTTCTTTAAAATTCTCTCAAAAGCCTTCGTGACTACTGATGTGAGGGCAACTGGACGATAGTCATTCAGGCAAGAGGGTTTTACTGTTTCTTAAGCACAGGGATGATGACAGATTTTTTAAAGGAGGTGGGAACAACAGAGTAGCAAGGGACTCATTGAAGATGGATATAAACAAACCAGCAAGCTGATCAGTGTAGGACCTCAGAACACGGCCAGTAATCCCATCAGGTCCGGCTGCTTTCCTGACGTTCACTCTCTTTAGTTCCCTCCGAACCTCGTCCTCCGACACTCCAAACAACGGATGCAGGGCAGAATTAGGCCAATACCCTCTCCTACTAAACATCCAAAAAAAGAGCGATCAAATTCTGGAAACACCTAAAAACAAGCGACCCCAACACATACCATTACAAGTCCTAAAACACCAAGAGCTGAGCGTAAGTAAGAGTCCCCTGTGCCAGCTGGTGCTGAGACTGACTGAGCTCAAACACACCGAGATCATAAACACAGAAAAACATAAGTACATCACCCATTGGACAAACACCATTAAAAACCAGCACAAACTGGAATGTTATTCGGCCCAAAATCGAGAATACACCATGGTAAGCTACCTGAGTGCCGTGACTGATGTGAGACTAAGGAAAACATTGACGATGTACAGACTCAGTGAACACAGTCTAGCCGCAGAGACGGGCCGGTGCAAACAGACCATGTTTTTATATAATACTGCCTTTTTATTTAGTTTAATTATTACTATTATTTTCTCTAGGCTTTACTAAATGTTCAAATATTCTAAATAATTGTCTATGTTGTCTTAATGCTTTGGCAAAACAAAATGTATGTTTTTGTCATGCCAATATAGCTTTCTGAGTAGAATTGAATTGAATTGAATTGAGAGAGAGAGAGAATTTCAACCAGCAGACATGGGTCCAGCAGGGAAACTTTGCAACATCCGTCAGGGAGACGGGAGTATGGAGGAGTACGCCGGGCACTTCTGGGAAGTCGCTCGTTGGTCGGCGACAGATAAGACCTGCCTCCTGGTCTTCTTCTGGGGAGGCCTGGCCAAGCCCTTCAAGTCCTGGATGCCTTACTGGGTCCCAGAGGAGTCGCTGGCGGACTAGATAAACTTGGCTGTTAGTCTGAGCGGTACAGCCTTCAGGGTGGAGTTAGCTGCGGAGCCCGCTCCATTCCATGAGCCCACAGAGTCTGCTCCAGAGCCCGCCCCGTTCCGTGAGCCCATAGAGGCCGCTTCAGAGCCCACAGAGTCCGCTCCAGATTCTGCTCCGTTCCGTGAGCCCACAGAGTCCACTCCAGAGGCCGTTTCGAGAGCCCACAGAGCCCGCTCCAGAGCCTGCTCCGTTCCGTGAGCCCACTCTGTTCCAGAGACCACAAAGTCTGCACACAAGGCTCGCGAGGTAGCGGCGGTGTCTGCTCACGTTCCTCCTGCTCTACTGGCACCACACTGGCTCCCATGTCTACCTCTATCTCCAGGCCCTCTTCTTCTACATGGGCCTTGTCAACTCCGCATCTGCCTCACTTTCTTCCTCGAGGTGGCACTGTTTAATACACAATGACGATGTGATGTTTCACTCAAGATTTCCCAGGCATAAAACAAAAGAATATCATCAGAACTGGTTTGAATGGCTTTACTGCAGGGTAATTACTGTACACAGTGAAATTTACATTTAACTGTCATTTGATGGTGGATGTGGTGAATAAGCAGCCAGTGATCAAAATATTGATTTTGAAGTTATGACAACATCCCTTGTTATGTATGCAACCATGGTTCTCAGAGGGAACGAGAAGCTGCGTCGAAACACTAGTGGAAGGCAATTAGTGAAACCATGCTCTGAATTAATATTGTAATCAGTACAAACAAAGGGCAAGACATCATGGGCGGGGTAACATAATGACCAGGAGGCTTAAAAGCACGTGGGGTGCAACCAGCGTTAGCTTCTAGGAATGAAGCATTGCCCAAGTAGGGATATCGGAGTATGGCCCTGCGACGCAACGTTTCGTTCCCTCAGGGAACCATGGTTACATACGTAACCTGGGACGTTCCCCTCCAGGAACTCGAGCTGCGTCGAAGCGCTAGGGAAACGAGATTTCCACGCCGCCAGACTTGCAAATCCCTGCCTAGTGTGGAAGAGCACAGCTATGGAAAGAGAACAGAAGAGCCAGGAGTGGCTCGCAAATATTTGTTAGGAACCTGACAAATGTGAGGGGCATAGACCACCCTGCAGCGTTGCAGTACCAGAAAGGCCTTGGAGGCCGCCATACCTTGAGTTGAGTGAGCCTAGGCTCCCAAAGGCGAGGGGAGATCAGAGGACTCGAGGTTATAGGATAGCATCCTGATCCACCACTTAGCATAAGCTTCTCTGGCCTCAGCGCACCGGAGGACATGTGTAACTAGAGGGTTTTGCCTACTGAAAGGCCACCAAGAGGGGCGTGGTAGGCCACTATAGCCGCCATGTAGACCTCAGGGTGGAGTCAGCTAAACCTGCAGAGAAACGGGCCTGCAAGGACTCCAGCCCTGTACCAAACGGGCAGTTAACTGGATCAAGCTGGCGGTCTCTCGCACCCTGAGTCTCAACTTCAGGGCGTACAGTTTCCTCATTGAGGGAGCTCTAGATTGGAGGATGGTCTCAGCAACCTCATTTGAGAGACCAGAGGCTTTGAGTTGTGCTCACTCAGGGGCCACACCCACAGCGTCCACAACTCCAAACAGGGGTGAAAGATCAAAGATCACCCTCAGGGTGAAGCATCAATTCCCCGGGCCTCAGCCCCTGCCTCGGCAGGATGTCTGCTCGCACCAACACATGGTGATCTCTCAGGTCTGGTAGAAAGTGTTTGAGTGCTCAAAACACGGCCAGCATCTACAGGCAGTTGATGTGCCATGTGAGATGGCGACCATTCCACAGACCGCAGGCAGGGTGGTCACTCATGACCGCTCCCCAACCGGTGAGAGATGCATCCGTCGCTAGTGTTACGCAGCGACAAGGAGCTCCCTTAGCAGCGGAAAACAATGCTATACTCAACTACACTGGAACAAAAGTGAAATGGCCATGTCATTTGTTTAAAGTACATTTTTATTAAGACCTTTTTTCATTTTGTCTGAAATAAAATAAAACCAATCAAGGACAAATCTAAAGAAACTATTTTGTTGAATAGCAAATGTTGTGAAATAGATGTGCAGAACATATCAACAGTATAATGCTGCTCTCTAGTGTAAGAAATTAAAACGACAGGATTGTCCATCATTCGTCATTTGTAAGTTGACTCCAGGTGCGGTTGGGTTAAGGATCAAAACATTTAGTCTGTTAATGTCGACTTCACTGTAAACCGCATTAAATGAGACCATTGTGTAAGTGTATAGAACAATATATTTGTTAAATATATTATTTATAATAGAATATATTAATGCTACTTAACTGTAATGTAGTGAGAAATAAAAAACCCACAAAGTCACCCAAATGCTAAGCAAAGGTTAAACAAACTTGACACGATTCATTTAATTGTCATTGCAGCATTATTTGCAGATTACATGAAGCCAGATTATCATTCAGTAAAAATGGTTGTGTAAACGAATATTATAATTTGGTAGCTCTGTTATTAGTATTTGAAAGCCAAGTTAATATGGGCCAGTTTTACTAATGATTTATGAAACCCTCAAGAACCTTACTGAGAGAGAGAGATAGGAAGAACGAAATAAAGAGAGAGAGAGAGAGAAGGAGAAGAAAATGGATGAGGAAGTCAAACTTACAATGCAAAATGTTTTAACAATGGTCCAGAATAATACATATATATATATATGACATATTATTGCAGTGTCTCAGAGTAACAGGTTTATATAACTTAATTTAAATACGTTACTAATATTTTATTCTTCATTGCTCTTTTCCAGTTGGTGGCAGTAACGTACCAAAACCCGTTTTACGAGCTGCCATTAAAACCCTGAAGAAGAAGAGCCCCATCAACTGACGTGATTTCCGGATCTTTCCTTCTTTCACTTGAGGACCGCGGTGCAAGCAGCAGCTTTGTCTTTCCTCTTGTAATGTAAGATTTGAATATCACAACTCATGTCACAGCAGGTTATTTGTTTTTAATATGATATGTGAAATATTATGCAGTGGGAGAATATTGTAAGGAGATATTTTAGGTATGATATGTAAGAACAAACAATTCTTGTCTGCTGGAAACTAAAAAAAAAAAAAAAGCTTTGTTTTATAATAACTTACTTTTTCGTGTTTTTTGTGTGTTGTTTTTTTACTAAGCTGAATAGTTTAATCATAGACGTATTAATACGCTTTGTCCGAGAAGCACGTGGTCAAAAGGGTCCACATGTGAAACTAACTCGGATGCATGTGTTCGTTCAATTCAACGTCTTGTACACTTATTTACATTTAAAAGTAACTGCATTTTAAACGTAATTAAAAGAATATGACGCATGTAGTGCGTTGGGAATGTAAGTTAGTTGGTGTCTTGCAGACTCGTTCAGCGAGGTTGAGTCTGAAGTGACTCTGTCCTTTCCTGTTGAGTCTGCTAGATGGACATGGGGGGAGAGTTTGAGGTCGTGCTGTCTACCCTCCCGGCATGGCCATATAAACCCCAGACAAGCGATACTTCAAACATGTGCTCGAGGGTCTCAAACTGTAATCCTTTGCTTGTGAAATGTACTGAAGTGATCTTTCTCTTGCAGCAAAATATAATTTCCAAAGCCTTCATTTATCTGACCACCTTAATGTTGTGTTGGTCATCATACGTTTGATGCATCTTGGAGACCAGAAAGTAAGTTTGGTCAAAATAATTCATACTTTTCAAAGAAACTAATGTAATGTATACTCAGACTATTTTAGTTCTGCTTTCTCTGAATTAGAAGTCATTATTGCAGGCTGACTAGCAAGGCCGAGTCGTTGTGACTCTTGCCTTTCCTGTAGAGTCTGCTAGAGAGATTTTGAGTTTTTTGAGACCTGCTGTGGTGCCCTTCTCAGCATGGTTAGATGTCTTCAAACATTTCAACTAGTTGTTGTCTTAGTGGTAGAAATTGTATATCTATAAAAGTAAAATGTAATCTTATATTCTAATGTCCTTTACAGGGAGAAACGCCTATTAGCTGTGGTGTTGGATCACCAAGTGCTGGTTTTGACTAAGGCAGGATATTAGGACCGAATTGAATATTACATGGTGTGAGATTGACAACTTATTTTTGGTGCATTTGTTGTTTGTTCAAATGCTGAGTGGTGTTATAAGCCACTGGCTTTTGATTATTTAATTTTTTGTATGCATGTATGTTCAGCTAAAAAAATAAAGTAAAATTTCTTAAAGAAGCTGTTGTCATTATTTATTCACTTTGTTTCTTACAAGCATGCAGCAGATAATAATTATCAAACAGTGCGGTGTATAAAAACTATGCATTATCCTGCTTATTACATGGTTAATTGACTGATATGTAATTGACCTATCGGTAAGCCTTTCCCCTCGATCGCAGACTAGCCAATAGCAGTCGAGTATCAGTTGCACGGGGAGTGGAACTCGGACATCTTTAGGTTTCAGCGTCATAGAGAAACATGGGAAGATCCGAAGCTTGCATCGGTTTCATGGGTTTGTTTCAAAAATTGAAAAACTGGGTGCCTGGGGTACTTATAACACTGATTCCAGGTATCCTGAGAGGATTGATTTTATTACATTTCCTTAATCCAAACAAAACGGAGAAGTGTCCATAAGTATATAACCCCAATACAAATGAAGACAAAAACTTTAATATTCTGGTTGTCTTAATGTAACTTATTAAGTTACAATTTTTCATCTGTTTACGCAGAACGTTAATGTCTTGTGCTTTAGCAAGGTGTCTTTGGCCAAAACTAGCTACAGTTAGTGGGTCCATTCTAACACAATCCTAAATGTTTTCCTGTCTTGTACAGTGTAGGTCAAAAACACATAAACGAAGGTCTACATTTCAGTGCATCTGTTTATTAAACTGGTTAACTGCATTAATTTAATTGCACACTGCAATTGGACATTAGTTTGTTCATTTTAACTTGCTTGTAATAAACTCCGAGCTTCTGCTAAGTAAAGCGGCTATTAGCCATGATAAACAATCTAGTACAAACATGATCAATATTAGAGTTTGTAAAAGTTGGAGGTGAACTGGCCTACTTTCACCACTTGAGGTCTGCCGTTGAGGAAATCTTGAATCCAGTAACAGAGTAAAGAGTTTAGGCCGAGGTCTGTGAGTTTAACAGCTAGCTTGATGGGGACTATTGTATTGAAAGCTGAGCTATAGTCAATGAAAAGCAGCCTGACATAGTTGCCATATTTGCTGTCAATGTGTGTAAGGAAAGATTGCAGGACCTGAGAGATGGCATCATCAGTAGATCTATTTGGGCGATAGGCAAACTGAAGAGGGTCCAAAGTAACAGGGATGGAGGAGCAAATATGGTTCTTTAAAATTCTCTCAAAAGCCTTCATGACTACTGATGTGAGGGCAACTGGACGATAGTCATTCAGGCAAGAGGGTTTACTGTTCTTAAGCACAGGGATGATGACAGATTTTTTAAAGGAGGTGGGAACAACAGAGGTAGCAAGGGACTCATTGAAGATGGATATAAACAAACCAGCAAGCTGATCAGTGTAGGACCTCAGAACACGGCCAGTAATCCCATCAGGTCCGGCTGCTTTCCTGACGTTCACTCTCTTTAGTTCCCTCCGAACCTCGTCCTCCGACACTCCAAACAACGGATGCAGGGCAGAATTAGGCCAATACCCTCTCCTACTAAACATCCAAAAAAAGAGCGATCAAATTCTGGAAACACCTAAAAACAAGCGACCCCAACACATACCATTACAAAGTCCTAAAACACCAAGAGCTGAGCGTAAGTAAGAGTCCCCTGTGCCAGCTGGTGCTGAGACTGACTGAGCTCACACACACCGAGATCATAAACACAGAAAAACATAAGTACATCACCCATTGGACAAACACCATTAAAAACCAGCACAAACTGGAATGTTATTCGGCCCAAAATCGAGAATACACCATGGTAAGCTACCTGAGTGCCGTGACTGATGTGAGACTAAGGAAAACATTGACGATGTACAGACTCAGTGAACACAGTCTAGCCGCAGAGACGGGCCGGTGCAAACAGACCATGTTTTTATATAATACTGCCTTTTTATTTAGTTTAATTATTACTATTATTTTCTCTAGGCTTTACTAAATGTTCAAATATTCTAAATAATTGTCTATGTTGTCTTAATGCTTTGGCAAAACAAAATGTATGTTTTTGTCATGCCAATATAGCTTTCTGAGTTGAATTGAATTGAATTGAGAGAGAGAGAGAATTTCAACCAGCAGACATGGGTCCAGCAGGGAAACTTTGCAACATCCGTCAGGGAGACGGGAGTATGGAGGAGTACGCCGGGCACTTCTGGGAAGTCGCTCGTTGGTCGGCGACAGATAAGACCTGCCTCCTGGTCTTCTTCTGGGGAGGCCTGGCCAAGCCCTTCAAGTCCTGGATGCCTTACTGGGTCCCAGAGGAGTCGCTGGCGGACTAGATAAACTTGGCTGTTAGTCTGAGCGGTACAGCCTTCAGGGTGGAGTTAGCTGCGGAGCCCGCTCCATTCCATGAGCCCACAGAGTCTGCTCCAGAGCCCGCCCCGTTCCGTGAGCCCATAGAGGCCGCTTCAGAGCCCACAGAGTCCGCTCCAGATTCTGCTCCGTTCCGTGAGCCCACAGAGTCCACTCCAGAGCCCGTTCCGTGAGCCCACAGAGTCCACTCCAGAGCCCGCGCCGTTTCGAGAGCCCACAGAGCCCGCTCCAGAGCCTGCTCCGTTCCGTGAGCCCACTCTGTTCCAGGAGACCACAAAGTCTGCACACAAGGCTCGCGAGGTAGCGGCGGTGTCTGCTCACGTTCCTCCTGCTCTACTGGCACCACACTGGCTCCCATGTCTACCTCTATCTCCAGGCCCTCTTCTTCTACATGGGCCTTGTCAACTCCGCATCTGCCTCACTTTCTTCCTCGAGGTGGCACTGTTTAATACACAATGACGACGTGATGTTTCACTCAAGATTTCCCCAGGCATAAAACAAAAGAATATCATCAGAACTGGTTTGAATGGCTTTACTGCAGGGTAATTACTGTACACAGTGAAATTTACATTTAACTGTCATTTGATGGTGGATGTGGTGAATAAGCAGCCAGTGATCAAAATATTGATTTTGAAGTTATGACAACATCCCTTGTTATGTATGTAACCATGGTTCTCAGAGGGAACGAGAAGCTGCGTCGAAACACTAGTGGAAGGCAATTAGTGAAACCATGCTCTGAATTATATGTGTAATCAGTACAAACAAAGGGCAAGACATCATGGGCGGGGTAACATAATGACCAGGAGGCTTAAAAGCACGTGGGGTGCAACCAGCGTTAGCTTCTAGGAATGAAGCATTGCCCAAGTAGGGATATCGGAGGTATGGCCCTGCGACGCAACGTTTCGTTCCCTCAGGGAACCATGGTTACATACGTAACCTGGGACGTTCCTCTCCAGGAACTCGAGCTGCGTCGAAGCGCTAGGGAAACGAGATTTCCACGCCGCCAGACTTGCAAATCCCTGCCTAGTGTGGAAGAGCACAGCTATGGAAAGAGAACAGAAGAGCCAGGAGTGGCTCGCAAATATTTGTTAGGAACCTGACAAATGTGAGGGGCATAGACCACCCTGCAGCGTTGCAGTACCAGAAAGGCCTTGGAGGCCGCCATACCTTGAGTTGAGTGAGCCTAGGCTCCCAAAGGCGAGGGGAGATCAGAGGACTCGAGGTTATAGGATAGCATCCTGATCCACCACTTAGCATAAGCTTCTCTGGCCTCAGCGCACCGGAGGACACGTGTAACTAGAGGGTTTTGCCTACTGAAAGGCCACCAAGAGGGGCGTGGTAGGCCACTATAGCCGCCATGTAGACCTTCAGGGTGGAGTCAGCTAAACCTGCAGAGAAACGGGCCTGCAAGGACTCCAGCCCTGTACCAAACGGGCAGTTAACTGGATCAAGCTGGCGGTCTCCGCACCCTGAGTCTCAACTTCAGGGCGTACAGTTTCCTCATTGAGGGAGCTCTAGATTGGAGGATGGTCTCAGCAACCTCATTTGAGAGACCAGAGGCTTTGAGTTGTGCTCACTCAGGGGCCACACCCACAGCGTCCACAACTCCAAACAGGGGTGAAAGATCAAAGATCACCCTCAGGGTGAAGCATCAATTCCCCGGGCCTCAGCCCCTGCCTCGGCAGGATGTCTGCTCGCACCAACACATGGTGATCTCTCAGGTCTGGTAGAAAGTGTTTGAGTGCTCAAAACACGGCCAGCATCTACAGGCAGTTGATGTGCCATGTGAGATGGCGACCATTCCACAGACCGCAGGCAGGGTGTCACATCATGACCGCTCCCCAACCGGTGAGAGATGCATCCGTCGCTAGTGTTTACGCAGCGACAAGGAGCTCCCTTAGCAGCGGAAAACAATGCTATACTCAACTACACTGGAACAAAAGTGAAATGGCCATGTCATTTGTTTAAAGTACATTTTTATTAAGACCTTTTTTCATTTTGTCTGAAATAAAATAAAACCAATCAAGGACAAATCTAAAGAAACTATTTTGTTGAATAGCAAATGTTGTGAAATAGATGTGCAGAACATATCAACAGTATAATGCTGCTCTCTAGTGTAAAAAATTAAAACGACAGGATTGTCCCATCATTCGTCATTTGTAAGTTGACTCCAGGTGCGGTTGGGGTTAAGGATCAAAACATTTAGTCTGTTAATGTCGACTTCACTGTAAACCGCATTAATGAGACCATTGTGTAAGTGTATAGAACAATATATTTGTTAAATATATTATTTATAATAGAATATATTAATGCTACTTAACTGTAATGTAGTGAGAAATAAAAACCCCACAAAGTCACCCAAATGCTAAGCAAAGGGGTTACAAACTTGACACATTCATTTATTTATTGTCATGGCAAGCATTATTTGCAGATTACATGAAGCCAAGTATCATTCAGTAAAAATGGTTGTGTAAACGAATATTATAATTTGGTAGCTCTGTTATTAGTATTTGAAAGCCAGTTAATATGGGCCAGTTTTTAATATGATTTATGAAACCCTCAAGAACCTTACTGAGAAGAGATAGGAAGAACGAAATAAAGAAGAGAGAGAGAGAGAGAGAAGAAAATGGATGAGAAGTCAAACTTACAATGCAAAATGTTTTAACAATGGTCCAGAATAATACATATATATATATATATGACATATTATTGCAGTGTCTCAGAGTAACAGTTTATAACTTAATTTAAATACGTTACTATTTTATTCTTCATTGCTCTGTCCAGTTGGTGGCAGTAACGCACCAAACCCCGTTTTACGAGCTGCCATTAAACCCCAGAAGAAGAAGAGCCCCATCAACTGACGTGATTTCCGGATCTTTCCTTCTTTCATTTGAGGACCGCGGTGCAAGCAGCAGCTTTGTCTTTCCTCTTGTAATGTAAGATTTGAATATCATAACTCATGTCACAGCAGGTTATTTGTTTTTAATATGATATGTGAAATATTATGCAGTGGGAGAATATTGTAAGGAGAGATTTTAGGTTGCTATGTAAGTTAACAATTCTTGTCTGCTAGAAACTTAAAAAAAGCTTTGTTTTATAATAACTTACTTTTTTTGTGTGTTTTTTTTTTACTAAGCTGAATAGTTTAATCATAGACTTGTATTAATAAGCTTTGTCCGAGAAGCACGTGGTCAAAAGGGTCCACATGTGAAACTAACTCGGATGCATGTGTTCGTTCAATTCAACGTCTTGTACACTTATTTACATTTAAAAGTAACTGCATTTTAAACGTAATTAAAAGAATATGACGCATGTAGTGCGTTGGGAATGTAAGTTAGTTGGTGTCTTGCAGACTCGTTCAGCGAGGTTGAGTCTGAAGTGACTCTGTCCTTTCCTGTTGAGTCTGCTAGATGGACATGGGGGGAGAGTTTGAGGTCGTGCTGTCTACCCTCCCGGCATGGCCATATAAACCCCAGACAAGCGATACTTCAAACATGTGCTCGAGGGTCTCAAACTGTAATCCTTTGCTTGTGAAATGTACTGAAGTGATCTTTCTCTTGCAGCAAAATATAATTTCCAAAGCCTTCATTTATCTGACCACCTTAATGTTGTGTTGGTCATCATACGTTTGATGCATCTTGGAGACCAGAAAGTAAGTAAGTTTGGTCAAAATAATTCATACTTTTCAAAGAAACTAATGTAATGTATACTCAGACTATTTTAGTTCTGCTTTCTCTGAATTAGAAGTCATTATTGCAGGCTGACTAGCAAGGCCGAGTCGTTGTGACTCTTGCCTTTCCTGTAGAGTCTGCTAGAGAGATTTTGAGTTTTTTTGAGACCTGCTGTGGTGCCCTTCTCAGCATGGTTAGATGTCTTCAAACATTTCAACTAGTTGTTGTCTTAGTGGTAGAAATTGTATATCTTCATGTAAAATGTAATCTTATATTCTAATGTCCTTTACAGGGAGAAACGCCTATTAGCTGTGGTGTTGGATCACCAAGTGCTGGTTTTGACTAAGGCAGGATATTAGGACCGAATTGAATATTACATGGTGTGAGATTGACAACTTATTTTTGGTGCATTTGTTGTTTGTTCAAATGCTGAGTGGTGTTATAAGCCACTGGCTTTTGATTAGTTTATTTTTTTGTATGCATGTATGTTCAGCTAAAAAAATAAAGTAAAATTTCTTAAAGAGAAGCTGTTGTCATTCTTTATTCACTTTGTTTCTTACAAGCATGCAGCAGATAATAATTATCAAACAGTGCGGTGTATAAAAACTATGCATTATCCTGCTTATTACATGGTTAATTGACTGATATGTAATTGACCTATCGGTAAGCCCTTCCCCTCGATCGCAGACTAGCCAATAGCAGTCGAGTATCAGTTGCACGGGGAGTGGAACTCGGACATCTTTAGGTTTCAGCGTCATAGAGAAACATGGGAAGATCCGAAGCTTGCATCGGTTTCATGGGTTTGTTTCAAAAATTGAAAAACTGGGTGCCTGGGGTACTTATAACACTGATTCCAGGTATCCTGAGAGGATTGATTTTATTACATTTCCTTAATCCAAACAAAACGGAGAAGTGTCCATAAGTATATAACCCCAATACAAATGAAGACAAAAACTTTAATATTCTGGTTGTCTTAATGTAACTTATTAAGTTACAATTTTTCATCTGTTTACGCAGAACGTTAATGTCTTGTGCTTTAGCAAGGTGTCTTTGGCCAAAACTAGCTACAGTTAGTGGGTCCATTCTAACACAATCCTAAATGTTTTCCTGTCTTGTACAGTGTAGGTCAAAAACACATAAACGAAGGTCTACATTTCAGTGCATCTGTTTATTAAACTGGTTAACTGCATTAATTTAATTGCACACTGCAATTGACATTAGTTTGTTCATTTAACTTGCTTGTAATAAACTCTGAGCTTCTGCTAAGTAAAGCGGCTATTAGCCATGATAAACAATCTAGTACAAACATGATCAATATTAGAGTTTGTACAAAAAAAAAAAAAAGCTTTATAGTGGCATTTTAATTATTGACACATTAAAATGATTATTTTTGACTTTAATGACATTAGTTTTACACATTGAGAGGCCTTCATCACCTGTTTTGGTCCAAATAAAACATTTTCATCACGGAGCGTTCTCAAAATGTTGAACAGTAGGTAAAGTCAAAATGTCCCCCTACAGTTCCCTTACTGCAAGATCGTAACTTTTATTGTACCCGCCGTACCGTTTCTAAATCGCCATGAAGGGGCACCAATGAGAACTACCTGGCACTACATTTGAACAGGGTGTAAACAGAGTGGCACGGTCACTCAAATTGACGCGCTCCGCTGGATCCCCAACACATGAAGAGTTACTGTCATCTGACGATGCGTTATGCAATTATCAGAGCGTGTCAATCTACGAATAATGTACGCCATTGGATCAGAGCGCGGTCAATCCGACGTTAATCCATGCCATTGTCAAGGTCATCTCCTGTTGTCATGCAGCATATGGAGGCGCTCATCAACCCATTAGATCAGGTCTGCAGTGCCTTTTGCAAGTAACATTTTTTTTTTTTGCAGTTAACTAATTTCAAAGGCCAATTTAAAATATTGCAACGTAAATAAAGTTGCACAGAATCAGTAGTTTGTTCGCATAATTGTGTAAATCATGTTGCGAATTTATCCAAAAGGTGGCGATTTGCGCCATCATAGTTTAAAGAATCAGCGTATCTTGAGTATTCTCATATAAAACTTAACAGCCAATAGAAAAATATTGGTATTAAAATTTGTTAATTCACGAGATCAATACATCTTTATTAAACCCTTTGTCGAGTTTAATGCAAACGGAGTGTCAAAATCTGAATCAATTCATTCAATGAACAATCACTTACTGGAGCAGCGTGTACGCTCTGACCGGATAACTCTTTACATCATGAAATGAAAGAGATTGAAAACAAAATTGTGTCCCACACATTTAAAGGTTGGTACTCAAAACGCGCATCCTCCATACATGAAGATTAACTCTTTCTTGCGACAAAACAAGAGTAAATAAAAATAATAACAAGAAGGCAGAGCGGATTATCATCCATGGTGGTTCTCTTCACAGTCACGTAGTCCTTCTACGTCATCACCATATAGGCACGTTATAATGAAGGATCAGTCCTTAAAGCAACCGCACATAATGTATGCAGATGCAAACACAGCTTTGGCCGTTACAATGTCATAAACATGAGGGCAGATTCACGTTATTTAAAGGGGAATTCATGTGTTTAATGAGTAGCAAGGATTAATAGCTACATGATTTATTTATGCACTGATCATGCGTTATATTAGTTTGGGGCAACAAAAGGGTTTCTATAGGTTTGACTGAAATAATAATGCAATATCTGACACTTTAAATCAATGTTTCATGCAACAACAACAAAATAATTGAACAAAAAACAAAGACAAAAAGTTGCCATTTATAATCAAAACATGTATCCAAATCCAAATGTAATAAAATTAAATTAGTGTGATTTATGTAGTGTCTAGCAACTAGGGGGTAGTCATACTAACAGGCATCCAGTGGCAACACATGCAGTACAGAAAGTTAAAGTGTCCAAAATGTTTATCGTAAGTCAAACATATACTGCATGTCAGTGTTGGAACTAATCCCACAAATTAGTGTTTTTGCTAAAAACAAGTTGAATTGAAGAAGGTGTTATATGTATAAAAAAAAAATGTGTAGGCTGTGGCCCTCCGGGAACTGAGTTTGACACACTTGCCTATCTCATTTTTTTGTCCCACTATAAAAATTTACATTTTAAATGAGCTACCTTTTACTTAGGTAGAATTAGTAGATTTAGTAGATTTTTAGACAGGTACTTTTACTTGAAATTTCATTGATGTAATGTAACTTTTACTTGTAGAATATTTCGTACACTTTCCACCTCTGAAATTAAGTTATAAAAACCTTTTACTCTGAGACAATGCAATAATACGGCTCATATATATGTATTATTCTGGACCATTGTTAAAACATTTTGCATTGTAAGTTTGACTTCCTCATCCATTTTCTTCTTCCTCTCTCTCTCTCTCTGTCTAAAGTTATTTGCTTTCATTTTCATAGGCTACCTGGCTGCCTTGAGTGTTTAGTTCTAAATTATGCTGATTTAAATAGAGAACATATTTTTTTATTAATAATTAATAAAAAATGTATTACTTAGACATTTCAGTAAGGTTCTTGAGGGTTTCATAAATCATTAGTAAAACTGGCCCATATTAACTTGGCTTTCAAATACTAATAACAGAGCCACCAAATTATCATATTTGTTTACACAACCATTTTTACGGAATGATAATCTGGCTTCATGTAATCTGCAAATAATGCTGCAATGACAATTAAATGAAAAGTGTCAACTTTGTTTAATCTTTTGGGTGACTTCGTGAGGTTTTTAAACTATTTCTCACTACATCGCAGTTAAGTAGCATTAATATATTATATTCTATATTATATTCAATATTCAAAAATATATTGTTCTATACATTTATACAATGGTCTCATTTAATGCGGTTTACAGTGAAGTCAACTTTAACTGACGAAATGTTTTGATCCTTACCCCAACCGCACCTGGAGTCAACTTGCAAATGACGAATGATGGACAATCCTGTCGTTTTAATTTCTTACACTAGAGAGCAGCATTATACTGTTGATAATGCTGACGAGGTCTCTCGGCACAGAATTTCAGTCACTGCATAGTAGTTATTTGCAATGTACTATTTATTAATATATATAATATGCACTCCTGGCAATAGGAGATATCAGTTCCACTACAGCCTTATGAAGTTGGCAGAGATGCCCAGAAAAAAAAAAAAAACAGTCTATTCTGCATAAAGAAAATAAACTAGCCTGATAAACAAACTTCTTTTTTTTGGCGCACTGTGGCATTATGTTCATGATATTTAGCACAAGAGAGTGAATAAAGACCTGAAACCAAAACCATTGGGCTAATATTCAATCTGGTCAGCCCCGTATTGCCAGCAGATGAGGTGGCCAGGAGAAATCTCTGCCTTCTGTCTATGTACAAACTGACTGTCTCTGTTTTTACTACTTATTCTACAAATGGTTATGCAAATGTACCCTTCAATAGTGTGTTAAATGACAGCAGCTCAATTGTGCAGTGTTTTTGAATGAGAAACATGAGGAAGAGTTTCAGTTTGACACATGGGGCTTTAATCAGATGACACAGAGAGCCTCACAGCAATATGAGAGCACACAGCTCTGTGCCAACTCAGCTAAAACGGGACGACACACTGAGCCAACAAACAGACATTAGTGTTGTGTCATGAAATTAAGCTGTTGTGCAGATGGACCAACTGTGTTGCTTACAGACTTTCACTTTTTCAGTCCTTATTTAATCACATTAGAAAATGCCAGGTCTTCTTGGCATTATTTAAGATAATTGAAGCAAAGTCTCATTCTAAATTACTGTTTTGGGAAATTGGTCTGTTTCATCTGTCTTTGTCACAATATTTTGGTTATCGTATTGGTCTAATATGAAGTCCAGTCTTCTATAATTTGTCTAATATAGTTCTCAACTGCTTTTGCTTCAGGACCCAGATCCATACATTGGACATTCAATTGCCACGAAAAGTAAACAAATATGCCTTTAATATCAAAAGTTATGTCCTTTTGCATAGGCCTAACAATATGCAAACTATACAAACATAACATGAAGTAATTTGAATATCATTGACAATTTTTTTATTGACCATTTTAAGTACATAGCATCAGATGAGTGATAAACCAGCCTACTGGTCAAGTTAAAATGTATTCAATATATATTCTGGATCACTTTGTAATCTATCTTATTTGTCTTGCTTTGATTGGACACAGGACTGCAAATTTTAAATACATACATACTTTTAACTTGTGACATGTTGTTTCTCTGTTTATTTTGCTGTTTTATTCCATGTTCATTCATATGGATACAAACTCATATTTGAATCAAAATACTTATTCTCCCAAAGACAAAAACATGAATTCAAAGTAAAACAATTATATTAGTTATTTATTATAGTCCATGTACAGTACTTAATATATTTTCATCAGCCATAAATATTGTTTTTAAGTTAAATAAATAAAGGTAACTTTGAAAAATACTGATGTTTTTTGTGATATCTTTAAAAACATCTTTCAAATTTTCTTTTCTGTGCTTAAAAATAAATTAAAATGAACAAAACCCACAATAATTTGTGTTCTGCACATCTATTTAACAACATTTGCTATTCAACAAAATAGTTTCTTTAGATTTTTCCTTGATTGGTATTATTTTCTTTCAGACAAACTGAAAAAAAGATGATTTTTGATTAGACCAATATAAAAATGCACTTTAAACAAATGACAAGGTCATTTCACTTTTTTTCAGTATAGTTGAGTATAGCATTGTTTTCCCCTGCCATCCTTGACCTTACATGACCCCCCCCCAAAAAAGACCTGGGATGCATTTTTATGCCACAATCCATCAGTTGAGAAGCACTGCCCTAACAGACCTCCATACATTTCTCTAATGACCTAGTATTAGACAAAAACAAAAACAAGATGAAGCACTGAAATAGTTCTTGGATAAGATCTGCCTGGCCAGCTGTCTCCTCTCCCTCTGCCATCCATTAAGAGCAGTAATCCACCTAAAGGAATTCTGGGTAAACTGCTCAGTTTAACAATGCTGTAATGCAGTGACGCAAATCACAAACAGTAGGACTTATGCTGCTGACCCCTGCACTGGTCTTGAGGTCAGACGTCACTTTCCAAGATCCAAACAGATGCTGCTTTAATTCTGCAGGTTATATGATGCACAACTTACACTCATTTGCACTGAGATTCATGACGTCGTGCTTACCTCTGAGAAAAAAATGCAGTTGCTTTAGCGTGGTGTTACATAAGCAGAGCATTGAATGATGCCTTTGTGTGAGTGTTGCAAACTCTCATCAGCCAAAGATGGGGGAGAAACACAGCGCTACGCAGCGTGAAGGGCAAGAAGGCACATATACACACACTTATTTAAGGGAAAGTGATTAATTGAAGGACTTTCACTAAATTACAGTGCATTCTGTACAAAAATACTGCAGAAGTGATATGAAACAAGACAGTGCAGAATAGCATTAAATACATAGTGATACATCTGCAGCCCAACGAGTCCACAACTTTGTTTGAATAGGCTAGTGCAATGTTTCAGCATAACACCTGGGATACGTTGACCTCAATGCAAATTTTACACTGAATAGCCTGAGAGAAAACACAGACTCCAGCACAGGGAGGTGATCGAGTGATAGTTGTGTGCGCAGCTGCCTGTGTAAACGGAGAACATTGGGAAGATTTTGAAACACTCCTGTCTGCTGACTTTATTGGTATATTAGATTAAAATAGGCAAAAAAACAACAGGTCTCATAGCATGGTGTCATAAGAGGACACACACACACACACACACACACATGTTGGTATTTATGGTTAACGGGGACTCTCCATAGGCATAATGGTTTTTATACTGTACAAACGTACTCTGTTACAATCATAACCTCGGTTCCCTGAGATATGGAACGAATAACGCGTCAAAGATGCTTGTATGGGAAAAAATCGTTGTTTCCTCTTCAACAGAAGCCTTTTTTAAGCACGCAGTGTAACTGCATGTACATTGGTTCGTGCAGTACTAAAAAACTAACCAATGGCTCGGCGGCAGTGTGCAAGCCTATGGCTATGCAGCCCGCCATAGCCCGCCAAAATAGGAGGGGCGCCTGGCTATGTAAGCGGTCACTTCGCTGCGCATCTCAGATTTCTTCGGGAAGCGACTGAGGCGTGCAGCTCATAGTACGACCAGGAACGCAGTACTCGTTCCATATCTCAGGGAACCGAGGTTACGATAGTAACCGAGTACGTTCAATTTCGATATTTCACTCGTACTGCGTCGAAGACGCTTGTATGGGAACAAGTAAAATCACTCCGTGCTATGACGTGGAACAACTCAACATCAAGTAAGAGTAAGACCCAGGGGAGTCAAGAGAATACACCAAGCACAGGCTGAGCCATAGGGTCATCCGTGGCCTGGGTATTGTCCCGTAAGTTGATACCTGGCACCATATAGGATAGATAGACCAAGTGAAGGAGGGGCTTGAACAATGTTGGTCAAGTGAACCCACAAGATTGATAATTTAAGCAGAAAGGAATCTGGCCTGTAAGGCAGGGACATCCAGGTTGTAAAACCTTACAAATGTGGACGGCGAGGCCAAGCCAGCCGCCTCACCAATTTCCAAAATGGACACCCTGCTAGACCATGCTCAGGAAGAGGAGATGCCTCTGGTGGAATGGGCTCTGACTCCGATGGGGCACTGCAAACCCAAGGAGGAGTATGCTAGGGTAATAGCATCCACTAACCACCTAGAAATTCCTTGCTTCGTAACAGGGCTACCTTTGGCGCGGAAGTAGCGGCTACCGAAGCCGATTCGCTCTGGGCTGGAAAATTTCTAGCTCCTGTTCCAGCTGATTTCCACCTGTGAAGGGATGAGAGCGTCATCAGGCATTTTGGTGGGCGAACGCTCAATGGAGAGTATACCGTTTTCTCATTAGGGCCCTGACACACGGGGGGCAGAGCAGGATTCGGCCGCGTGGCTACCCGTTGAAACATTGGGAAAGCACGGCATAAGGGCAGCGCTATGACCTGGAAAAGACATTAACTCTCTTTTGAAAATTTATGGAGTTTTTGGAGAGCTATCTCAGAGGTCAGACACCCGGGCGCTAAGTGGGCCCGTGGGAACCAATAGCCTTGGTTTCATGACGACCTGAGCGGGGTGACAAGAGTCATTAGGCCCGAATGCGGGCCTTCAGGCGGTAGTGAGACTCAGCCCCTCCTCTCTGTGGCTGATCAGGAGGACTTTGAGGGCTGATCCAGGTCTCCTACTCACTTGACCGAGAAGAGGTTGCGCCAAGACTGCTAGCATTTCGGGCAGGAATTGCGCATTTTTTTTACAAGAGTGCTCTGAGGCTCGTGGAGCGTTCCACAAAACACTCAATGGTTCAAACGGGGGGCCCCTTTGGGCAGGCCTTTAGTATGGTTGGTAAGTCCCAACTCGGGTGGAACTGTACAAGGACCAACGCGTACCGGGATTCATTCTCCTTGAAGAGATGGTGCCTCGTACGCTTTCAAATTGAACCCAAGCGGTTTGTTTGTGGTGAGAGAACGCGATCCACCAACAGACGGCCAGCAATAGGAACTGGCATTTTTGGAAACCAGCTGTTATGTCAGCTGCCGTGCATTATAGGATGAGGAAGTGTTTGTTGACTTTGCCGTTTAGTGGCAGGTTTACTCCTGTCTTTGTTTACTTCCGGAACGCTGAATTTTATCCAGCATCTCGTGCAGAAATGAAAAAGTTTAGAACGTTCACTGACACATCTACACATGAAGCGGATGTTGTCACGTGACCATTTTGGATCGTTTAAGCTGGTCACCAAGAGCAAACAGTGTGGTTGACACCAAGCCAAGCTAAAAACAGACCTGTATATTTTTTTGCCTTTTCCAGACCAGAGCATCGGACTTTAGGTGAATACACTCTAAAAAGTAGACAGGGTTCTAGCTTCTGCCATCGTGTTTAGGACACACATGCAGGGCCCATAACTCGGGCCGTGGATGTCATAGCGTGCCGTTTACTTGAGAGAGGAGGTCCTGTCTCAAGGGGATCGGCCATGGGGCTTTTTTATTTTATTTCGAGCAGCGTTTGGAATAAAAATTCCGACTTAACAACCTATAAAACGGCTTAATGTACAGGACTTAATCTTTCTCATTTCATAATTACCTCTATTGTCTTTGTAGATAAAGTGTGGGCCTATTTCTGAACACATTTATGGTAAACTAAATTATAATTCAATGCATTGTCATGTCATGCATTGTAACAAATTTGTAATGATGAAGTAGTAATTTAGCACATTTAAAGGTTAACTTAAAATGAATTGAATAACACACTGCAGTTAAGATTAAATAATTAACGTGTGCTTTAGTCTAGTCTTGTCTATTTATAGCACATTTACAAACAACAACGTTGGCCAAAGTGCTTTACATATCAAACATAGGCAAGCATACAATCAAAAATTGTATACAGTACAACAATCACAAAATTAATTACAATCAAATGCAAGAGAGAAGAGATGAGATTTAAAAGCATCAAGAGTGATACTTAGTCAGTACATCAAAGTCAAATTCAGTTGAATTCAATTCAAGTTTCTTTGTAGCGCTTTTCACTATACAATTCGTTACAATGCAGCTTTACAGAAAATGCAAGTTTCTGCATTATATTTAGTAGTAGCTTATGCCAAGTAGCCTAGATGTCCATATCATGCAGTTAGTTAATGTCACGTAATAAAACAGGTGGTGAACACTATTAATGGCGATGATTATAAGTTATATGTTGGTAGTTTTGTATGTTGGTTCATGGTTGGCATCATCTGAGGTCCTCTGAGGGGTTGGCATCATCTCTTCTCAGATCTAAGTAAGGGCTGGATCCTTATGTTATTCCTAGTTACCTCGGCATCCTGAGGTAACTAGGAATTACCTCGGCATCCTGAGGTAACTAGAAATTACACAAGCTTCAATCTGGCATCCCGTGGCAGAAACAATTAGAGACATTAGCGTAGCTGCTGTTCCAATCAAGGAAACAATGATAATGTGCAATATTATATTATCTGCATGTGTAACCCCTCTGGTTCGTGCGTTCTTTTATATTTATAATGACCATGCGAGAACGGTTTTGCTGAGCACATTCACTTTAGTGTTTACTGTAACTGGAGAAAATCAGTCAATCAAAAGCACAAAACAGACAATAAATTCTGCTAGTCCGGTCACAAAACATCCTTCTCAACAGCTCGAGTGAACTGAGATGGCAGCTGACACACTTCTTGCCTTTAGGTGCCTCCCCTTTTTCCAAGATGCATTATTTAAATAAACAATGAACATAGAATAAAATTGTTTTAGTAGAACAAACATTTTAACCAAAACAAGCATTTTGACACCATTCACACTTCATTTCTTGTTTCTGTTTGTGTCCTGTTACACATGTATAGTTTTTAAATAAATTTGAAATACACTACAAGTGCACATTCAATACAATTAAGTGCACTTAACCAATTTCTTAAGTTTCACTGGTTTTCCTCCTGAATATCCAGTAATCCCACATCACCCCGTCCCCTATATACAGATCTAAATAGATATACAGATGTCGTGACTATGCTTAGATTTGTGAAGACATGAAAGTCTGCAATTAAAAATATTTTTCGCATTATTCTGAGCTATTTTTAAAGCTCTAGATTCTTACTGTAACAATTGTGTATTTGTATGTCTTCTGATTAATTTTAATAGAAAAATCTGAATAGAAATATAGTTTAGTACTTAATTTAGTCACCTGAGATATAATAAAGCACAACATCTGAGCAATGCACTTTCCATCAGGCTATACTTGGTCTGTACTGTGCAGTTAATGCATGGACAATGTTTGGTTTGCGTTATATACTGAAGGTGATCACTGGACTGTATGAATGGCATCATGGAGGAGTTGTATTTGCAGTGTCATTTCCCTGGCCTGTTATTCACACAATAATACCCGCTCTGTTCCTCCAGCTAGTGGCCTGATGACTCAGATCTCAATTACCACCGCTGGCTGCTGGATGTTCTGCTCAAGTGTGACAGTGTCACTGCCCTAATCCTTCCTGCCTTCCAACTTTTTCAAGCCAGTTTATTTCCGCTCCTTAGCGCAATTGTTCCATTCATTTAGCCATCTTTTTCCCAGGCTTATTATCTTCCCTCTAGTCTCCTCTCTGTCTGTAGATCAGCTGACTGGATAAATCCAGGCTATTTGTGGAGGTCCGATCCCTGTGTAATGGAATTATCACGACACACTGTACCGTGACACAGCATGTGTGCACTGCCCATCCGCCCAGGTGAGCTGACCGTCTGGGCTTCTCAGACATGACATGGAGGTTAAATGGACAGTGATAGGTCATTCTTTGATCATTCAAGAGCATTAAAGTCTTAATACAATATTAGTAATGTATGCTATGAGGCTCATTTTTTTTAAATACATTTCAATGTGTGCAATGTTTAAAACATGCCATGTCTTCTATTGGTCAACACAGATAGTCCCACCTCAAAGGCATGCCATTGGTTGAGTCAAGGCGGTCAGATGTATTTAATTATTTTGTAAAGGAATCAACCTTAAAATAGCTTAATTAGATCTATTTTTATTTCTGGTTCTACACATTTAACTAGAAAAAGAGAAAATGCAAACTGGTGAATTAGTTATTTGAATCAGAAAGAACATTTCAGAAAGAAAAAGACTCTTCTGTTTGTCTGAGGCAACATTATTACCTGGATTACAGGTAATAATGTTGTAAATAATGTTTTGCTTCATAAGACCTAAATATATATAGTCAGGAGCCACGGGTAGGCCTATTAATTTTGTATGGCTGTATATGCTTTTTCAAACTCTCAAAGTGACGGTAACCATTGGCTTGCATTTTATGAATCCCAAAGACCTATGGGCTCAGCTAAAAATTTTCTTCACTGTTCTACTGAGGAAAAAAGATATCTACATCTTGGATTAACAGCAAATGTTCATTTTTGGGTGACATATTCCTTTAAAGGAGTAGTTCAATTCCAGAATTAAAATTTCCTGATACTTCCCATGTCATTCAAGATGTGCATATCTTTCTTCAGTCAAACAGAAATTAGTATTTCAAGGAAAACATTCCAGGATTTTTCTCCATATAGTGTACTTCAATGGCAGCCAATGGGTCTAAATGACTGTTTCAGTGCAGTTTTAAAGGGCTCTACACAATCCCATTCCCAGCTGACGAATAAGGGTTTTATCTAGCGAAATAATCGGCCATTTAAAAAAAAGAAATGTTTTAACCGCAAATGCTCATCTTGCATTAGCTCGACTTCACCCATTACGTAATCACATTGGAAAGGTCACGTGTGATGTAGTTGGAAGTACCGACCCAATGTTTACAAAGTGAACATGCAAAGAAAGTAAAATTCCCTTTACAAAAATGGTAAAACAATGATGTCTGACGATTTTGAAATTGGAGGAGAAAAATAGATTTTCTCACCCTATAGCCTACATTTTTTTAACCATACACAGACAAGGAACTAACTTGCAAGGGACATTTCTAATGTGATTATCTAATACGTGAAGACGTGCATGTGCATCGCAGAGCTATTGCAAGATGAGAATTCATGGTTCAAATGCATATACATTTTTACTTTTTATTTAGAAAATGACCAAGGGTTTCACTAGATAAGACCCTTATTCCTCGGTTGGGATTATTCAGAACTCTTTGTAGCAGTATTGAAACTGCAGTTTGGGCCTTCAACCCATTGATCCCCATTGAAGTCCACTATATGGATAAAAATCCTGGAATGCGTTTCCTACATTTTTTTTAATTTCTTTGGAACGAAGAAAGAAAGACATGAAAATCTTGGATGACATGGGGTGAGTAAATTATCAGGAAATGTCCATTCTGGAAGTGATGTGAACTATAATTACATTACAAGTGCACATTCAGTTCAATTAAACACACTTCTTTTTCACATGAAGCATCTGTGTTTCTACAGATTAGAATGTTCTGTTCATTGGTGCTTTAAAGGAGGTTGTTGTTGCAATCGCTACTGACTCCAGAACATTCTTCCATTGCAGTATTTCTCCTCAGGACAGAATGTTTTCAGAGGTAATGAAGTATGACTGTCAGCATGTTATCAGTGATGAACATTCACTCAGAACACCAGGAGTGCATAACATGAGCTTGTGACTCCGACAGGGGTTTGGCACTTTTTCCCACAAGTCTTGCAGGCACTATGCTAAAGCTCTCATTCCTACACAACTCCTCACTTCAAAGACCTGACGAGAGAAATTCCAGTATGTGACATTTTAACACCAGTTAGACGTGTCAGTCCCCCCCCCTTTCCAGTTTAGTTATTTTACTATAAAATGTAAGACAAATAAAAATAAGAAAGATACGTTTAGATAACTAGCTTTGGGTATTTATGAAACACTTTATTTTAAGGTGTCATTGTTACAGGCTACATGTATTTACTATTATGATAACAATAAATGATGCATAATTACATGCAAGTAACTCAAAAAACTAAAATACAATCCTAACCCTAACTATATAGTATAGTTTTAATATTACTCTGTACTTAAATCTGTCTATCTTTGCAGGCCAAAAAAAGTCTCTCATGTGTTCACCAAGGCTGAGTTTATTTGATCAAAATCCATTAAAATAGTAATATGGTGAAGTATATATACAGTATATATATATATATATATATATATATATAATATTTGTGAATTGATTGAAATTTGATTTCGATTTGAATATCTTTTAAAATTTAATTTTAAAAGCAAAACTTTAAAAAAAAAAAACTCAGCACTCATTATTCCAGTCTTTAGTGTCACATGATTATTAATGTTGCATACTATTATCAAAGTTGAAAACAATTTATTTTGCTTCAAATGCAAGTTTTCAACATTGCTAATGTTAAGAAAATGTCTAAAGACTGGAGTAACGACTGCTGAAAATACAGTTTTGCATCACATGAATAAATTACATTATAACACTCTGTCCCTTTGGAATCATAAAGTTATATCTGCATTCCGAGTAGTTTTGATATATTAAGCTTTAAAGTGTTTGCATTCGACTGTGTAGATATAGCCTTTTAATGTACAAAAAAATGTACATTAAGATAGAAAAAATATATTTTAATTGCAATAATATTTTGCAATTTTACTGTTTTATTGATCAAATAAATGCAGCCTTATTTAAAAAAAAACATGAAAACATATATTTTTTTTAAGTAATGCATTTTTGTCATGGATTTTATTTTAATTATAGTTTAATAACCCTGCACAGTGCATACAACCAGTTGTCTGTTTTCTGGTTCAGACACATAGCCTTTAACATTGAAAAACTTCACACAGCACATTTGAGATGACTAGACATGATCTACCAGACAAAGTCACTTTCACTGAGGGGCTTGTTAGATATCAGTTATCCTACAGACTAATCTGATTTGATCTCATTATAAGGGCACTCCTACCTCTGCGTTCAGTTGCATGAGCTGAATATTCTTAGCATTTCTCTAGCTACTGAGATCTGATGGTGCATGTTCAGTGTGTTCATTTCTTATACTGCCATCATGTAAATAAAAATGATCATAGAATAACAGACAAGAAAATAAAAATGTATTACGATAAATGTGGCCATCTTTGAAGTGGCCTCAGTTGACCTTTTTAAGATTTATGAAGACCGCAGTAGAAGCAAAGTATTGTAAGCATTCAGTTTCCACTGGCTTGAAATTGCATTATCATCACAGCCTTTCCAAATTATTTCGTGTTACTTTAATCAATTATCCTCTTCAGATTATTTGCTTTCATACAGTATATTTGCTCTCATTTACGTTTTTGTGTTGGGTAACATTGAATTCAGCTCTGATATCTGGTCTGTTTTGTATTTTAAAAGGATAGTTTAGCCAAAAATTAAAATTCTGTCATCATTTACTCACCTTCATGTCGTTTCAAACCCACAGTATTTGAGTTTATTTTTATTTATGTGAAACATAAAAGAAGATATTTTAGGAAATGTCTTTCTTCCATTCAATGAAAGTCAATGATAACCTTCTCAAAATATCTTATTTTGTGTTCCACAAAGTAAATTGAGTAAATTTTCTTTTTTTTGTGACCCTTTTGTGACACATTTAGCTTTTTTTTCATCTATCAAGTTTTTAATAGGTAAACTATCTTGTTTTTTAAAAGAACACAACCTAATGGCTTCTTAGTTTTTTTGATCCAGAGACAGTCTTTTGACCTTTGAGTCACAGACACATTCAGACAGCAGGTAGCTTTTTTTTTCAAAAGTAATGTGATCTCAACTTTTGCTACAGTAATAAAGCATACTAATACACTTTTTTTAAGACTCGTTTACAATCTTTGTAACCCGAAATTAAGTTGTGTTAGTTTTTTTTTTAAGAAATATTTTTAAGATTCATTTTCACTTATAGAAATGCATAGCAAGACTGTTTTTGAATAAAAGAACACAACCTGAATGGCTTCTTAGTTGTTACAGTACTATTACTTTCGATTTGAGGTTGAAGTGCTTTTAGTTTGAACGAGTCCAGAGTCACATAATCCTTCAGAAATCTTTCTAATACAGTTCATTAATATTTGACTCAATGTTAAAAATTGTTTTCATAATTATTTTTGTGCAAGAGCACATTTGTATAAGAGAAAAAAGGAGATTCAGGTTAAGACATTTAAAATTATTTCTATGGTCATTATTCTATGGATCGAGTCACAGCCGCTAAATCCATTTGCTGGAACCAGTAATATTGTAATTCCACTTCAGACTAGTAATATATAATGTATGCAGGTGAGCCACCGGTAACCATGGTAACCAGACTAGGGGACTTTCCATTTGCCTGCAAGTCCTAGTCGCCCAAACCATTCATACACAGACACATCTACAGCACTTTCAGCAGGGGTCGTTGTCTGGACCTGATGGATTATAACCAATCTGCTGTACAGATGGACATTTGTGAACAATTCAAAGCTTGTCAGTAAGGACAGTACATACTCAAGGTTCAAGGTTTCTTTATTTGTCACATAATAGTTATACAGGGTATAATTAGAAGTGAAATGAAATGTAATTCATTTCATGTACTCAGTACTCAGGCCATATTGAAAAGTGCAATATGAGAAACAGATCAGATATATGCATTTTTAGGTCAGGAGTCATTCATTTTAACATTTACTTGCATCATTCGCTGCTGGCCAAATTGGTGCTCTAAGCAGGATTGTATTGTAGTGTGCCCTCCCCCAAATGCTATGGATGTTAAAAAAGTACCCATTATTGGGGTCAAAATATAACTTAAATAACATATAAAAGTAAATAAATAAATTCATTGTAATAAAATTTGTACTATTTACAAATTACAATCAGACAGTTACCTTTGGCATTTATTTTATTAATACAGTTGTCTGATTGATTTTATAGTCTCAAGCATTCAGAAATCATATAATTTTTGTAATGAGTTGTGATGTCCACATGTTTCGAAGATAGAGGTTGTACCATTTCTATCGTAAAAAGTTGGCCAAAAGTTAAAGATTTTTTGAATTAGCCTAAACATTTTGTCAATATTAAAGGACTTGATCATTCTGTAAGTGTATTACTAGGTCTTTGGCTCACTTTAAAGGCATTTGTTACAATACGTAATGTAAATAATATCTAAATAGTTTATTTTTATAATTTATGTATTTTAACAGTGTTTTTCAATGAAGCCATATAATTATTAACCAATCATTATTGTCTAACTTCATTTTTAAAGGCAATTGTTGGCTTAGGTCTGTTTTTATAACCACTTTTAAACTATTATTTGAAGTAAAAAAAAAACTCTGTTGCGTCAGATACGCTATGGGGAACGCTTAGCGTGATACGTCTTGAAGCACACGTGAAATCAGTCCAAGGTGTAATTGGGACGTCAGAGTGGGTGACGTCACGAACCAGGAAGCTATAAAGCCTGCCCAAACGAAGCTGTCACTAGCTTTTTGTGTCTTCACAAGCGCTCCGATTGAAACTGTCCTTGTCTTATTTGGTGTTGTCTGTTAGTATTAATTTCTAGCAATATAGCGAACAAGCAACAACAAGTTTTTAGGATGTGTGTTCATCCCTGCCCACGTTATCTTACGGGTGGGGATACAGACATTATTTGTGTTGCCTGTTTGGGAGAGGAGCATGCACAGTCAGTGCTCGAGAGCGCTGGCTGTGAGCACTACGATGTGCTTCCCCTGCGGACGCTCCGATCCCGACTGGCATTCTTTCGCGAGGACGCTCAGGCTCGCGTTTCCCAGGGCTCTGGTCCCGCTGCTGCCGAGGCACAGGCTGCAGTCCTGGGGTTCACAAAGGGATCTGTCAGCGGAGGTAGAGACGGGCACTGCCTTATCTCTGCCTTCACCTGACAGGTTCAGTGCTTCGTATCAGGGTTGGGAAGCATGCACTGCGGTTTCTTCCGCCCCGATCGAAGCACATACACTGCACCTATCTGATTCTGAGGAATTAGATGTTGTAAGTTCCAATGCAAAGTATACTGAGGACTCGCCACCTCAGTCTCATGCTTATGAGGAGCTAGTTGAGGTTGTGAAAAGAGCGTTTGAGAGATTGAGTATCGATTGGCCAGCAGAGAGGGAGGACGTTCGTTCAAAAAGCAGACTTGACGAACGCTTCCTGCCTTCTTGCGCACAACCTCAGCGCCGCGGATTGCCGGTTTTTCCTGATCTCTACACCGATGTATATCTCTCTCCTGAATCATCTTCATCTGCTAGATCCCCGGTATTACCCACTAAGCCAGTGAGAACTACATCAGCGCTGGTGGAAAAGGCTTATTCAGCGGCTGGTCAGGCTGCAGCATGTTTACATACTATGTCACTGTTGCAAGCCTACCAGGCTGAATTATTAGCAGATCTCAATGAGGGCGAGGGTATTGGTCCGAACGCAGTTTGCGAACTGTGTCGGGCCACAGATTTGTCTCTCAGGGGCACCAAGGAAACGGCTAGATCAATTGGCCGGTCTATGACAGCCCTGGTGGCCACGGAGAGACATTTATGGTTAAATTTGAACAATATTAAGCAAAAAGATAAAAACTTCCTTATGGATGCTCCCCTTTCTTCCTCTGGCCTCTTCGGCGATGCAGTGAATTCTGTTGTCGAGAGATTTCAGGAATCAGCTAAGCAAGCAGCTGCATTCCAGAAACTCCTACCCTGCCGTATTCATATCTCCGGGGCTGCTGAGCGGGAGCAGCCCCAAACATCTAAAACCAGCTCCTCATACCGTGCCGCACAAAAACAGAGCACGGCTTATCGTACTCCCCCACCTAAAGACTTGGGACACGGTAAGTTCACTCAATCTGAGGACCATTATTACCTCTAAGAAGGCTGCAGGAAAGAGGTCCTGATGCCCGAGGCCTCAGGCCATTGAGTACTTCTCCCCTCGAAGTTAACACCTCATTTTACGGTGCCCGTCTCCCTTCGATGTCCTCAGGGAACCGTTCTGCCAACCCTGCCACTTCGTGTGCTTCAGGGCGCAGCGGTCTCCGGTGAGCGCATATCTCAAGGTCCACCCGGAAACGTAGTGGCCTTGGGATGCCCGCCCCTTCTGAGGAGGGTTTCAGAGCGGTCAGTTCAGACGCATCCTGCCGGTTCACCGTTTCAGGATGTCGTTTTGACTGCACAAATACATATAAATCCAGAAACCAGTCTCAAGAGGCTGGTACCTCTAGTAGAATTTTTGGCAGCATGGAAACTTCTGCCAAATATATATCTCAGTGGGTCCTGCAGACTATAGAAAAATGGAATCAAATACAGTTGGAACAAGAAGTGAAAGCTTTGTTAGAGAAAGGGGCTATACAGTATGTACTCACTCCAACAGGGAAACCGGGTTTTACAGCCGGTACTTCATAGTTCCAAAGAAAGATGGGGGTTGCGTCCCATTTTAGATATTCGAGCTCTGAACAAATCCGTCATGCAGCTCAAGTTCAAAATGTTAACTTTGAGACAATCGTGCCACAGATCACATCCGGGGACTGGTTTGTCACGATAGATCTCAAGGACGCATACTTCCAGATATCCATCCTTCCGTGTCACAGGAGGTTCCTGAGGTTTGCTTTTGGGGGCAAAGCATACCAGTATCGGGTTCTTCCATTCGGCTTAGCATTATCACCCCGCACTTTCACGAAATGCGTAGATGCAGCCCTGGTGCCTCTTTGGCTTTAGGGTATTCGCATTATGAACTACATCGACGATTGGTTGATTCTAGCTCAGTCGCATCAGTTGGCAGTGTGGCATCGAGATATCGTGCTGGCCCACATGAAAGAGTTGGGGTTACGGCTAAACGCCAAAAAGAGTGTGCTTTCTCCACTACAGAGGACCACCTTCCTTGGTGTGGTATAGGACTCAACATCGATGCAGGCGTGCCTGTCACCGGCATGTATAGAGTCCATCCTGTCAGCTGTGAAAAGAATAAGTCTAGGCCAGTCACTCACTGTCAAACAGTTTCAGAGACTGTTAGGTCTTTGTCTCTCTCACAGGCTGGGGAGCGATCCTAGAGGGACGCTTGAGTCAAGGTCTGTGGAAGGACCAGCATCTCTCATGGCACATCAACCGTCTGGAGATGTTGGCTGTATTTCTTGCTCTCAAGAATTTCCTAGCAGATCTCAGGGGCCACCATGTGCTTGTCCACTCAGACAACACATCGGTGGTCTCCTACTTAAATCACCAGGGGGGTTTGCGGTCACGTCCACTTTGCAAACTGGCGTGCCAAATCCTCCTGTGGTCCCAAGGGAAGTTGTTGTCTCTTCGAGCAGCTTACATCCCGGGGACCCACAATATAGGAGCAGACATCCTGTCGAGACAGGGGCTGAGGCCCGGGGAATGGAAACTCCACGCTGAGGTGGTGGAGCTGATATGGAGGGAGTTTGGCCAGGCACAAGTTTATCTGTTTGCGTCTCGAGAGTAGGGTTGGGTATCGCTTTTTTTTTTTTTTTTGTTCTACTACTTATACCGGTGCCAAATCGATATTTTTAAAACGGTACCGGTGCCTAAACGGTGCCTCCCAAGCAGGGGGCTCAATATTTCACCCCCAACCGATACTTACTGTGGGCTTGGCCTCTAGGGGGCCCAGCTCAAATCAGGTCTCTCAAAAAGGTTGTTGACCAATTCTCCACTAAGCTCCCTTTCGCACGAAAAAACGATCTTGAAGTGGAAAGTTTTCACCATGGGTGTGATCAGTCTTGGCTGGTCCCAGAAGTGCCCAGTACGATCACACCGGTGTGATTGGAACGTTCAGTGCAGGGTAACCACGTCCACTTTGAAGGTTTATGCGGCGGCCATAAAGTGCTACTATTCCTTTGGGTGGAATTCATTGGAGAAACCCTCTGTATATCTTTCGTGCTTTGGCTGGCGCGGAGCCAGATCAGACAGGGCGCTGAGCATTTGTCATGGCCATTATCACAACCTTTACCTGGCTCCCTTCAATGCTTTTAGAGGAGGTTGGCCAGTTTTTGACCCATATAATGCTTATTTTAGGCTATCTCTTCTTAAGAGACATTTAAACACTGTCGGTTGCACCCTCGTGGCTAAGTACCCGGCATGATTAAAGCATTCCTTCATCCTAACCAGGTTACATTTATAGTTTCCCCGTAAAATGGCGAGGCGATTATGCTGAGCCTTCTGTTTCTTTTCAGAATGCGTACCAGGAAACGGCATTTGCTCTGCCGATACGGGCATAGAAGCTTACGTTCAGCTGCTCTTGGCGTACAAATATTAATATGATGACATGTTTTATGTTTTGACCTCCTAACAGGGGTCCCCTTCATATACAAAGTAGATGAGCAAGTGTGTAGGCCATAACTATATGAGTCGTCCGTCAACCTTACTCTGCTCTTCTCCCAGTTTACCGTAGTCCCACTTACTTTAACGTGTTCCCGCTGCCCTGTCCCACTCGACCAGGAGATGGCGGCCTCCAAGGCCCTGATGAATTTACGTGTTGTTTATCCCACAGCTAGGATTCAGCGCAAACTAACATGGCGGCGCTGGTCCATCAGCTGTTATAGATCAACTAACACGGTCATTATAAAAGGTCTTTACCTGGAACTACCAGGTTCCCAAGTGCTCTACATTTACTTGCACATATTTCACACAGAGGCACTCGTCTTTGGTGGTGGAATATACGATATTTCCCCATAATATCGTGAGGATGTTCCCTGTGAAGGGAATGTTGATTAAAAAACCTCGGTTCCCTGAAAACGAGGGAATAAATGTTGCGATCCACATCTCCTTCGTGTCATAGGCGACTTGCTCAGAATTTTAACTATGTGGCTGCGTGGGCAGGATTTATGCTTCCTGTGTCACATGACAAGCACCTGCTCTGACGTCCGAATTACACCTTGGTTGATTTCCATGCTTCAAGACTTAACAATAAGGTCCCCATACGTTCTACGCAATTCTTCCATTCTTCCCTCTTCAGGGAACGAGGTTACAGTCGCCTAAAAAACTCACGCTGGGGGATCAGCTAGAAGAATATTTTTGGTTTTTTTAGAAAACTCATGGATAGTTTTCCTAAGAGAACATGCGAAAGGGAATATTAATAATTGGATTGTTTGCCATTAGCTTTTTACTAAAACACATGGCAAAGCCTTTACGGTTTCACAGTCTCTACACACAGACAGGGCAGATTAGATTGCAGAAACTCTAGACTACACCTCTCTTAACGATCAAAAATTTGTTAAATATTATTCAGGGTTGGCTTTGAGGTTCTAAATCGAGGGGTTGGCATCATCTTTCTCAGGTGTTCGGTATCTTTCTCAGATCCTTTAAGGGTTGGATCCAGCTAGCTTGTACTTATTTGAACATGGGATGTTAATCAGAAACAGAGAAAAAACATAAAGACTTAGCGGTGTTACGAGCACTGGATTAAATTACTCTCAACCAAGCATTATAATGTGTGTTTAAACAGATATACCTCTTCAAGATTAATCGCTTTATGTATTCCCCATTGTAAAGAATGTGTCTTTAATCTATATTTGCAGAGAGAGTGTTTGAACCCCGAACATAAAAGCATCAGAGTTTGGGAGCAAAATGAAAAAGTTCTACCTCCTAGTGGACTGTAAATGTAGGTAACCAAGAGTCCAGAGTTTTAGATCATAGCCATCTTAAATTGCCCATGAATACTGTATAGTTTTTTAAGTAATTTTGAGCTATAGTGTCGAACGCACACGCTTAGATCAAAAAGCTAAAAACAGCCTTGGTCTTGCAAGAAGCAAGTTATTTGTAATTTTAAAAAGTGCAGTTTCTTGATGGGGGGGACAAACCTGACAAATGCACTGATATATTTTTTCTTTTTTGCAAGAAGGAGCATCAGTCAGAAGCAAGTTTAATTTCTATAAGTTAAAAACAGTTCTAACTAAGAGATTATTGCCAGGTTGCAAGTAATTTTAGTCTAGTTAATTTGTATTTATGGGCACTAGGTTCAAGCCTGGTCTGTGAGATAAATCGCGGGGTTATTTGTGATGTTTTTGGGTGGAACAATTTCTGCCCTACTGGACACTAACGCGGAGCCATATAGTTAATATCAGTAATATGCGCTCTCGCGATACATGAAATGGTTAAACCCACTTTGAGGTGCGATCTATATCAGTAAGTCATTCCAGCAATATAATTCAATAGCGTATGATTAAAACAATGAGTGGGCCGGTGAAGTTTTCTTGATGCCTCAGCAAAAGAGTTTATTATGGATAAGTAAACAGCAAGATATAAACGCATCATTTGTATTATCAATATGAATGATAAAATAAATCCCACAATTGCGCTTTAAACACTCACTAGCTCCTAAGAGGATCCAATGCATAGCGTTAGAAAAATCTGCATTTGCCCTGGCGGCCTATACACGTAGCCATCAAGAGATAGGACAGATTGTATTTTGCATTAATAAGAATTAAGTATATTGGAAATGCCAAATCCTTAATATTGCTAATAATGTATTAGATAATAGCCCATGGAGTCGATACACAATAGTACTGCTTCGACACACCCCAGCTAGTAAGGGGATCGCGGGGGGACACCAAGCTTGTTACATATTTGTCGTTGAGCAAGTGTAATCACTGCATTCACTATTTGCTTTTATTTTCAAATGTAATAGGATTAGTCCACAAATCGTTTGATTTTTTGCATACCGAACCGAAAGCCTTGTACGAGTTCAATTGAATATGCTTTTAAGTCGGAATCAGGGCGTGAAACCGGGGGGGCGGGGGGGATCGCACACTTTTAGAAACAGGGTTCTTGTCCCCCGCATTTTTTTTACAGCGCCAAGATTCGCCGTGTTCTTGACTTGTATTATTAGAGCTAACATTCAGCCAACACAGCCGAATCTCTTGGGCGTGTCTGCCATGAGTTCATCTCTTCTTGCTCTTGCATTTTCGTTTTCTCACTTTGCTGTTTGGCGTCTGGGGTAAAATGCACCCCAGAAAAAAGAAGGCCGATTACATCCTTTTTTCAAAACACACTGTAAGTGTGTTACAGTGTCGCGTGATGATCACGCGATAAAATTTTCTTACGTCCATTTAAGCAGAGTCCGTGAAACAAAGGACAAATATTTCAACCGATCGCGATTTGCCGAGTGTGTTAAAGCTCTCCATGGCTTTGGATAAAAGTGTCCTAAATGAGACATAAAAAATCCCAGAGGCCACAACACACATCATAGATGTGGATATTTGGAAATCAGTTGCGACGCGGGTGACAAAATTCTGTAAATTCAACGTCAAATTGTTCGTCAACCCGATTTTACATTTTACCAAAATGCAACGTTCCGTGTTTTTTAATAGGCTTTCACAAAAATACCGGTGCATGCTATTGGTACCAAAAATTGCCCGGGTTTCGGTACCCGACCAATTGTTATTCTACTCGAGAATTTATTATTAGAAATCACTTTGGGTCACATCACCTCACTTTTGTCCCCCCACTTTTAATAATCCAGGCCTGCTCCTAATATATATATATATATATATAACACTGTAAGTTCAGAACTCAAAACTTTCTCACGCGCAAAATATCCATTATTGAAGCTCCCAAATCGGACAGGTTGGACGGGATGGTGCAGACGTGGCTCCACAAAAGAAGATCAACGCCTGCTTCTAATCTGTATGCATTTACCACCCCCGATCGCACTGTATAGTGCCAAGTGGGGAGTCCTGGAAAAACTGTTTTTGTGTAATTTTAGCTAAGTTCGCATTAACGGACAATTTAACTTGACCACCCATGTTCAATCTGAATTTGGATTTAAAATGAAATCACAACACAAGTTAGCTTTCTTCTCAATATTGCCCCGCATAAAAAGAGGTGGCCGGGCAGAGTTGTATGGTTCCCAGATTTAATAGAGGGGAACACCCTTCAACTCGATGGCTCTTATTGTTTCTCTGTTATCCTCATAGGAGCTCCTCGTCAGACTGAGGGACAAAATGTATTCTGTAACATTTCCGAGGTAAGATTATCCAGGGGGCAAATCGATATTAAATCAGTAAGCGTGACCAGACCAAGTGTGGCCCAGAACTGTCCACATTGTAAAGGCCAGATGCGGGCTTGGATCTGAGGGGGCAAACTATTTTGCAGCTCAAAGACATCACAGAATAGTCTCTCAACCAAGGTTTATTGTCAAACTGAGACATTCTCAAACACTGGACTGATAAAACAGAGCTGGAAAAACCCTCCACGAGAATACTTTATGCCTTGAACTTTATGCTGATCTTCTTTGGACATACTGGACAAATTGTCTACAATTCCCTGGTTCCCAAGTGCTGAAATCATATCCTAGTGCTGCTCGTTCAGGAGAGTTCACACAGGACAAATAATAGGCACTCGTCGCAAACTATGGTGGTGTTGAAGTAACATTCCCCATAGCATCTCTGACGCATTTATATATATATATATATTATATATATAGTTCCCTTATATATATATATAAAGGGAACGTTCAGTTACGACCTATAACCTACACAGTTCTGCCTGAAGAGGAGAACCCTTGCAGAATCTGTGAAAATGTGAGTAATTTTAACCAAATAAGAGAGATCATACAAAATGCATGTTATTATTTATTTAGTACTGTCCTGAGTAAGATATGTTACATAAAATATGTTTACATGTAGTCCACAAGACAAAACAATAGCTGAAATTATTCAAATAACCCCATCAAAAGTTTGGGAACCCTTTGTTCTTAATACTGTGTGTGGTTACCTGGATGATCCACGACTGTTGTTTTGTTTTGTGATGGTTGTTCATGAGTCCCTTGTTTGTTCTGAACAGTTAAACCGAGCACTGTTCTTCAGAAAAATCCTCCATGTCCTGCAGATTCTTCAGTTTTCCAGCATATTTTGCATATTTGAACCCTTTCCAGCAGTGACTGTATGATTTTGAGATCCAACTTTTCACACAAGGAACAAATGAGGAACTCGAACACAACTATTGAAAAAAGGTTTAAACATTCACTGATGCACCAGAAGGAAACACAATGCATTAAGAGCCGGGGGTGAAAACCTTTCAACAGGATGAAGGGCAGAATGTCCAAAGTTGTATTATTTTGTAGAAATATATATATATATATATAAAATCCATTTAGTACTGCCCTTCGGAAGAAACAGAAGATACTTGCCTGTTTCCGGGAAGCTTGCTTGGTAGCTCACCTGTTACAGCATTACTATTGGAATGCAAATTGTTTGGGTACAAGTCCCGTGAAACTTAAATCAAAATAAAAGAGCTCAGAGACTTGTAGAAACAAGTTAAAATGTTTGCTTCCACAATTAAATTTTTATTTCATATTTTTTATGTTAACACTGTCAGTTAGGTTTATTGAAGGTGGTACATTACTTTCAAATGCAACAGACAAAGCATTATATATTTAGCTCCAATAATTGGAAATTTCATTTTCATTCTGCTGCAACACATACAACGACCAATGCAACAAACAGGCAGATTCATGTTACAGTAATCTGTGTTGTATAAAACTAAACCAGCTTGTAGCACCACTCACTGGACATTTCAACTTGGAGGTGTTGCAAAATGTTCAAGAAGCGATATAGCGTAATTTAGCATAAATATAGCCACAGGTAAAAAGTTAACAAGATAACAAGTCTGGGTGGTTAAGAACCATTGTAAGAAGTTGTATAGCTGTTAGTGTGATTCTAGCTTGCAATCTTCATTTGCAAATGTGATTACCTGTTTCATGTGCAATACGCATCAGATGGTCAGTGAACCGACCGTGGAAGGCCCATTGTATTGACTTTTGAGGGCTGAGAGTCACTTCCTTCAAATCTGGGCAGTTCGGTCGCACTTTATTTAAGGTTCAGGTTCAAGGTTCTTTTATTCGTCACATACTCAATTATACAGGATATAATCAGTAGTGAAATGTAAATCAGAAGGTTGTCCGCTCATGGACAGTGCAAAATAATGAGAATTTCACAAAAGAGAATATATTAATATAGTAAAAATAAAATGAGCAATACAGTATCACTGTGGACTTAATAAAATAATATTATAAACAGGGATTGCAAGAAGAATGTGCAAACAGGTTGTACCGGTATGTACATAGCAGCAAATGCGGATGGTGTGAGCGAAAATGAATGTTTTACAGTTTATTAAATTGAGTCCTGTAAATGTTATGTAGAACAGTTTGAGTTTGAGTTTAGGAGCCTGATGGTCTGGGGAAGAGCTCTCCTCAGTCTCTCAGTTTTTGCCATCATGCTCCTGAAGCGCTTGCAGATGGCAGCAAAATGAAAGACGGTTACGGGGTGATTTGAGTCCTTGGTGATTTTAGCAGCTCTGTTTGCAGCGTTTGAGGTAGATGTCTGAGAGGGGGGAGAGCAGATCCCTGAGATGCGCTCAGCTAAGGCACAACTCTCTGCTAGAGCTTTGCAGTACTGATTTGAGGCATTTCCTACCACACTGAGATGCACTGAGTCAATTACACTTTTATGGCCCCGAATATAACGTTTTCAGGATTGTGGTGAGACCTGAATTTCCTCAGCTGTCGCAGATGGGTACAGTCGTTGCCTGGCTTTCTTGACCTGTGTTTGAATGTGTGCAGTGTAAGTTCCTCGGAGATGTTTACACTGAGGTACTTGAAAGCTGCTCACCCTCTCCACAGGGGTCCCACTGATATATGAGGATGTTTAGGGCCGCTGCTGTCTCTTCCTGAAGTCTACAATAAGCTCTTTAGTTTTGCTCACGTTCAGAGAGAGACAGTTGTCCTGGCACCATGATGTAAGTCTCTCTCTACCTCATCCAAGTATGCGGTCTCATCATTGTTGGAAATGAGGCCCAGAACCACAGTATCTTCAGCAAATTTAACTATAGAAGTGGAGCTGTGAGAGGACATGCAGTCGTTTTGTAGAGAGAATAGAGCGGGGACTGAGGACACAGCCTGTGGGGCTCTATGTTCAGGGTGTGGAGTTGGAGGTGAAACTGGCCCATTTTCACCACTTGAGGTCTGCAGGTCCAATTTTAAGGTCAAATTGTCGCTATTAACAAACAAATATGTTAATAATAGGCATGCTAATGAGCAACTAGTGTAGTGAGAATTGGTCCCTTAATAAAGTCTTACCGGCAGTTCTTGGCTAGATTAAGCTACAACATGGACCATACTTTCTAATTGAATAATACTAAGTAATAAATTATTAAATGTATAGAGTGAGAAGTCTGGCTTTGTAAGACTATCTGATCAAATTCAGAATCGGGGAATTAACTAGATTAGATTTGATACTTTATTTGTCATTTCAATGTGTCGCATAGAAACGAGATGGTTGTTTCACACGTCCACAGCTTACAGTTCAGTGCTGTGATGTCCTTATATAAATGCCCACTAGATGGCACTCTTAGTTCCTGGTAAAAGGAGAACGCGATAGAAAAGAAGAGTGAGGAGAGTTGCTACGAATACTGTGCATGTGTGTTACCTTGCCTAGTTAACGAATTTTAAAATTACGTCCTAAGAAGAATCTGTTGTGTGGTATTTGCATACACAACATTTTCAAGACATAACAAATTGCGACGAGGACTAAGTTTTTTTTTTTTTTTGCAAAGATTATTGGAAGATGGCATTCAGTCAGTGCTCGTTTCCAACACCATTTTTGCCTTGTTCCGGGGAACCTGCTATACCACTAGTTACATGGTGAAGATGTTCCAGAACTACATGCTAGTCATTAATGCGAATGGAGATTCCTGGCCGAAGCCAGGAAAACGGGCTTTGCTTCTTCATTGCCTTGGATCGAGGTCAGAGACTGGTTTTACACTTTGCCCAACTCCGGTGACACCCACTAGCAGACGCTATTAAAGCTCTGGAAGAACACTTCATTCCAAAAGAAATGTCGTTGTGGAAAGACATACTTTCAGGAAACGAGTACAAGGATGATGAAACAGTATACTACATTATATTGCTGCACTAAGAGACTTGGCTACAACTTGTGAATTTTCAGAAACTTTAGATGATATGCTGCGAGACCAACTAGTTGGAAACTGTTACTAACCCTCGCATTCGGGAAAGACTATTAGTTGAAGCGAGATTGACATTGGAAACTGCAATTACTATTTGCCACACAGCTGGAAGCCGCTAATGCACAGGCAAATGCAATGGCTTCAAGCACCTCCGCTTCAGTACAAGCTGTGCAATGACTTGTACATCAGGACGACAGCATCCTAAGCCAAAGTCAAAGTAAGTACCTCATTGAAAACTTCTACTTCTGCTCCGTCAGCGCGAATTCCCCATGTTTCCATTGTGGCTCTGATGGACATTTTAGCGAATGCACGAAATTGCCCCGCTGCATCTGCTAAATTGTAGAAATTGCAATAAGATGGACATTTTGCACGAGTCTGCCGTTCTGCCCCTACTCGTTCAGTACATTCAGTAGACTTACCTGAGGTCTGTGTTCTCACCTGCTAGGACCAACTGATCGCTTGATGTGTGACGTAACTATAGATGCAACACCTGCTGCAACACCTGTGTCTCTACAGCTTACAGTGGACTCTGGTTCGTCAGTGTCGATACTGCCAAACGATGTATGTATGAAAGCATTTCCGTACTGTGCCATTACAAGGTCCTGTTGTCCGTCTAGTTACTTTATTCACAAAGAGCAGTACATTTGTGAATTCCAGTACTAGGATGTTTACCTGCAACAGTGTCTAAATACGGCAATACTTGCTCTACACGCTTCTTCATCGGTGACCAGGTACAGCTTTGCTAGGCATGGATTTAATTAAAGGACTCCAGCTCAAATTTGATGGATACACTGTCGCTGCACCGGCCCACTTTTCTTCAGTTTGTGCTCTCTCCACTCCATCACAGCATACTGCATTGGGCTGCGTAAACAATTTACACACAAAGTGAAACTTTCAGATTCTGTACCTCCAGTTAGATACAAATTACGTCGCTTACCTTTCGCTATCAGAGATGCTGTCTCCCAGAGTTTAGATACCGACTCCTGAAGGTGGTGTGATCGGAGAGGATTCTACTCTTTCCATGGGTTTCGCGATTGTTGTGGTCCAAAGAGAAAAACAGGTGGAGCATCCGAAATGTGTGTGGATCTGCGAGGGCACCAACAAGGGCAGAGTTATAGTAGATAGCTACCCGTTGCCACACATGGAGGGATGATGACATTATTGCAAGGTGCGACTGTTTTCTCGACTATAGACTTGATAAGTGCATACCACCAGGTAGTCTTCCTCTTCATGAAGATAGCATGGGACCTCACTGCATTCATTACACAAGGGGTCTCTTCAGGTTCTGCCGGGTACCGTATGGTTTGGCATCTGCTCGTCTGCATTTCAAAAGATGATGGTTATCATTCTCAAAGGACTTCAGAATGTTGCAAAACTATCTAGATGACATTATTGGTGTGGGGACGATCACAGCACCCAGAGCATGATCAAGCTCCAGAATGATATTTGCAACGTCTTAAAAGAGGCGGGATTAATACTGAAAGTCTAAATGTCAATTCAGTAAGCAGAGCTTGAAGTTTCTAGGACACCTGGTAACGGCACAGGGGCATTCAGCTAGATCAGGAACACCTTTCTTGCAATAATAAATGCTCCTGCTCCATCAGATGCTGTGCAGCTCCGTTCTCTGCTGGACTCCTCTCATGGTACAATACATTCATTCTCCAATTTTGCTTCAGTGGTGAGGCCTTTGCGTACATGCCTGAAAGATGAGAGTGGATTTCACTGGTCTGGGGGAAGCTCAAACAAAGCTTAACTGAGGTAAAAAAGCTTCTCATCCACAGCCCTGCCTTGGGCACTATTTAACCAGGACTGCCAGTAATCATTCTACTGATGCATCTGCTTACGGATTAGGTGCTGTATTCTCGCAAATAGGCGCTGATGATCAAGAGCATACTGTCGCTTTCGCATGCCAGAACACTCACTCTAGCTGAACAGAAAATACTCTACTGTTGAGAAGAAGCACTGGAATGTGTTTGGGCAGTGGAGAAATGGCGAACGTACTTGTGGGTCGCAAATTTACGCTACGGACAGATCATCAAGCTTGACTACGCTGCTGACTACAAAAGGTATTCTGACTGATAGAGCTGGTATGCGTATAGCTCGGGGGCTGCACGCTTACTTGTTGTTTTACTATTCAGTTGAGTACCGTGCTGGATCTGAAAATCACACGGCAGATTGCTTGTGTTTCGTCCTTGCCCCTTCCTCTTGCTTCCGATGCAGAGTTTGGTACAGATCCAGAGTTTGTCGCTCTAGTGTCCACTGGTCCAATTGCCATTCCCATGGATGAATTCGCTGCTGCTCTGCTCGCTGTCCTGAAAACCCTCACCATCATCTCATGAACCTGCACAATTGAAGCAACGTTTTCAGCACGACAGAATGCAATGAAAGCTCACTTGATCACAAGCACAGAGTACGACATTATTCTTTCAAAAAGGGATAAAGTGCGCATAAAGAAGCCAGTGCGTGTAAAAAAAAGCTCATCCAAAATTCACCCCTCCAGTTGAGGTTATGAAAAGAGGACGGTCCTTACACTTACCTCTTGATGATGGAAAAAAAGTGCACGCATCGTGTCTTGCTCCTGTGAAAGCGGATGTGATGGATAATGGACTATCACTAATGCTGAGAAAGTGATTCCTTCTCACGTTCCGTTGTCTGGAAATTCGGTGTTTCTGATACTTTCCAAGAGAGAAACGCCAAAGACGATAAAACAGTTTGGCTTAAGGATTATGTTCATTAGTTATAGAGTTGACATGGACTTCTGCACATTCACATACACTTAGGACTCAACAGTGTTGAAGTAGTTTGGTTCACTTTGCTTATTATGTTAAATATTTTCTTTACATTCATTCTATATGTTGCCTAGTGTAAGTTTCAGTTACATGTGAAAAATTTGTGGAATGCATTACAGATTTAATGCTTTATTAACCTTATTTCATGTTAAAATTCATGATATATGAAGAATTCAAGTTTAGCAAGAGGGAATATGTGATGTCCTTATATAAATGCCCACTAGATGGCACTCTAGTTCCTGGTATAATAGGAGCGAACGCGATAGAAGAAGAGTGAGGAGAGTTGTACGAATACTGTGCATGTTTTTGTGTTACCTTGTAGTTAACGAATTATTTAAAAGTTCCTTTTAAGAAGAATCTGTTGTTGTGTTATTTGCATACACAACTTCAAGACATAACAAGTGCGTTATATATATACATATAAATAAATTCAATAAATTTTTTGTTAAATACTAAAACATAAATATCCTAGTAAAATTATTTAAAATGCTCTAAATCTGTTAAAAAGAATAAACCACAATAAAGTCACAAACTCTGATTTAACAGCCTAATTGCTGTGGGAAGAAAGCTTTTCAACAGCCGAATTGTTCTGTTTTTTTATGCTGCGGTATCTTTTTCCTGACTGCATCAATGAAAACAATCCATAAAATGGATGTGTGCAGTCCTTCAGGATGCTACCAGCTCTCCGCACACAGCTTTCTGTGTAGATGTCTTGTAGTTGTGGCAGTGAGACACCAATAATTTTCTCCGCTGTTCTCACAATCCGGCTGAGATACAGTAGGTCAGCAGACTCTCTACTGTCCCTCTGTAAAACAGGGTCATGGCTGGGATGGGAAGTTCCACCTTCTTCAGCCTGCGAAGAAAGTGAAGGTGTTGTTAGGCCTTCTTGATGACAGCTGAAGTGTTATCTCTGGTAGTCAGCTTGTCCGTCAGATGGATCCCCAGTAACTTGGTGCTTTGGACCCTCTCCACCTCAGAGCTATTTATGGTCAGAGGGAGATGGCGATGTTGGCCAGCCCTCCTAAAATCTATGACCATCTCCTTCGTCTTATTGGTGTTGCGGGCCAGGTTGTGCATTGTGCACCAGGCTGTAAGTTTCTCCACCTCTTTCCTGTATGCCGATTCATCATTGTTGGTAATAAGGCCGACAACAGTGGTATCGTCTGCGAACTTGATGACATGATTGCTATTAAAACTGACAGTACAGTCATATGTCAGCAGCGTGAACAATAAAGGACTCAGAACACACCCTTGTGCTCACAATTATTGTTTTAGATGTTAAACTGCCAACTCTGATGGTCTGTCGTCTCTCAGTCAAAAGTTCATAAACCACCTACACACTCTTGAATCCAGACCCAGCAGCAACAACTTTTCCACCAGTTGTTGAGGCAAGATTGTATTAAATGCTGAGCTGAAGTCCATTAGAAAGATCCTGGCATAGGTGTTCTTGTTTTCCAGGTGTGTCAGTGTGAGGTGGAGCATGGTGGAGATGGCGTCCTCAGTAGAGCGGTTTGCTCTATTAAATATATAACAAAAGACATCCTTTAATTATCAGCTGCAATGCCTCGTGAAAAGAAGGCTCTTCCTGCATGTATTCAGCTCCGGTGTTCTTAACCTCAAACCAATACAAATATTAATTGAGGTCATCAGGAAGAGAAGGGTCATTGTCCATTACCTTTGCTGTAGGGTTATGGCCAGTGGACACTTGAAATCCCTGCCAGGAGCACCTCGTATCCTTGCTGTTGGAAAATTGAGTGGACAGCTTTATTCCAAAGGCCTTTTTTGACTGGTGAATGCCTTTTTTCATGTTGCTTCTTGCTCTTGCATACCCTACTGTGTCACAGATCTGAATGCAGTGTCGCAGAGCCTCAGTAAGGAGCAAACTTCACCTCTCAGCCACGGCTTATCAGTAGATTATACCTTGATAGATTTTTTAACAGTCACATCATCAATGCACTTGTTTATAAACCCAGCACAGCTCCTGTATATGCCTCCAGGTTTATACAGTCACCAGATGTTGCAGCATCCTTAAATATGCTTAAATATGTGTGCATTCTAAGCAACCTTGTAAAGATGAAATGGCCTCCAGTGGCCAATCTCTGATTTCCTTCACTGTGGGTGGCTCTCTTCTCACCCGCGACCTGTACGCAGGCCTAAGTAGTACAGTTAATTGGCCAGAGCTGCCAATGTGAATGTGTATGCTTTTGTGATGTTAGTGTAAAGATGGTCCAGTGTATTTCCCTTCTTAAGTTAGCACATGTAACATGTTGATGGAAAGAGGTAGTAATGTGAATGTGTATAAGATTGTGCCTTATTAGTCCCAGCAATGATGAATAGTGCATCCCCTCTTAAGAGCACATGTGTCATGACTGACTGTATAGGTAGTTCAGACTTAAGATTAGCCTTATTTTGACAGCAGCACTTGGAGGTCGGGATAAGAAAGCTGTCAGTTCGTGACTGTATTATAAAGTGGTAAGCTCCATTCTGCTTTGTTGACCTCAGCACTGCATCTGGAGTACGCTGCTATCAGAAAAGTTGTCTCTCATGAGCAGCCATGAGTCTGTTTGTTAAAATAACCGTTTTGGTCTGCATGTGAGAGTGATTATTTCATCCTGTTCTCTCGAACTGAGCAAAGTTGTTTGCTCATAGAATGACAGAAGAATGTAGCGAGACTGTGAACATGATGAACCTCATTCCTCCAGTGCTCAGACATGACAGTTTCAATGTTTCAGACTGTGAACATCTGTGAATCCAACTGATCAAGGTTCTCCAGAACCACAAAAGTCAGATGACACTGTTGTGGACAAGAATGGACCTTGGTCACAGAACATGGTCAAACAACACAAGCATTGCGGATTATTCAGCAAACAGTGCAGCTGTCTAAAGACTCCATGGGAGCTGACTAAAGATTAGTTTTAAATAGACAAAGAGATTATGAAAATGAATCAGACAAGCTGCACTGTTCTCTTAAACGTGCATGTTCGCCTTAATGCACCCAGTGAGATATAAAGGCTCCCCCTAAATTAGTAGATTTATGACACTGAGTGTCATAATAGCAAAATCTTTTGTATTATTTTTGCTAATTATATTTTTGGCTTTAGCATTTTTATACTAAAATGTGTTCTTAATAATAGCAACAAATACAGCAAGTATACTCTTTTAACAATAATAGTTAAAAAAAAATTTTTTTTTTTTTCAGAGCTTCCACTGAAGAACCATTTTGAGTTCCTAAAAAGAACATTTCAGTAACGGTTCTTTAAATAGCCCCCTTTTCTTAGTGTGAAACACATTGTAATAATCTAAAGATTTCCACTAATATAGAATATTTTGTACAATAGATAGAAAGGTTCCATAGATGTTAGAGGTTATTCGTGGAGCCATCGATGCCAATACAATACATCGATGCCAATACAAAAATACCTTTAGAAAAAAGAAAAAAAAGAACTTGGACTTAGCCAAAAAAACAACAATTGTTTTTTTTTTTATTCTGTAAGCCTAAAAAAAATCCACATCTATACTTTTACCCAAGATGTCAAACATGACATGTTGAAATGAATGTCGAAATATAGGTCCCCAAGGACTTCAAATGTGTTTTCCACAAGGAGAGGCACTCTCATGTGAAATTTAAGTGTCTAGCTCAAATGAGGTGGCAGAGCTGATGTTTTGAATATTGCAAATGTAACCTCTAGTTGCTAAGCAACCATATATCCCATTCATTCTAACCTTATATAAAATGCATTAGTTAACTCACTCTTCATGCAGGCAAAGTTTTCATTATAAGAATAAAAAATTATAGGCATTTAAAGTGTAATAAAGGGTTGTTTCATGAATAATATTACTAGATCAGAGTAAGAATCCAGCATATGTTGAATTTGTAAACTGGTTCCAAAGAGATGCATAATAATGGACAAAATGATATGTTGTGAACAGAACTGATAACATTTCCTAAAATTAGTCAGAGTATGAATCTTCTTTATGCGTCACCATGTGGCATCCAGATGTTGGTTGTGATTTGTCTTTGGGGACACAATATTCCATATCCCTTGAATCCCCCCACCTGAAGCCATCTATTCATGCAGGAATAACATCCATTTTGTGATCTCCTGTCTGTCGCTCATTCATACCTTTCTGTCACTTTATTAATTCTTTGGAAGAAGCTTCGAGATGTGTGAAAATGTATTCACGGTAGTGTAGCTCTAATCTGTTTAAGTCTTGTTAGCTTCAGTGTTTGTGTTTTTTTTAATGGAAATTTCTGTTTTTCTGAATGAAGATTTCGTATCACGTTTAATCTGATGGGTTCCATCTTTCATGAAGATGGAAAAATCCTTTGTAATCCCATTGATGGAAATTATGTAATTCTACAGCCACTTCATCCATCTGTTTAACTATCCAGAGGTCTAAAAGGATAGAACCTATACTGTATGAGTGTACAGTACATTTGTATGCATTAATATGAATGTACATAAAGCAACCCAAAGTACCTATGGGCTCTTCTAGCAATAGTTCAATCAAAAATGACAATTCGCTGACAATTTACTCATCCTCGGGCCATCCATATTGAATTGATTTCTTAGTGGGAAGAGATTTGGAGACATTTTGCATATATACGTAACTTGCTCACCAATGTTTCCCCTGCTGTGAATGGGTGCCATCAGAATGAGAGTCCAAACAGCTGATAAAAATATTACAATATTTGTTTAGAACTGTTTTGAAGTTTTGCTTGTAAATTGTGCTTGTTATGTGTATATTTCACTACTTCACAAAAATGTAATTGATGGACCAACATCCATTGGTTATTGATTACTTGTGGATTATTGTGATGTTTTTATCAGCTGTTTGGACTCTCATTCTGATGGCACCCATTCACTGCAGAGAATCCATTGGTGAGCAAATGATGTAAAGCTACATTTTTCCAAACCTTTCTCTTCGAAGAAACAAACAAATCTAAATCTTTGATGGCCTGAGACATTTTTTAACAAATTTTGGATGAACCATTCCTTCAAGCAACATATCCTAACAAGCTTCTTGTTTGATACAATGCAATGACATTTGAATCACTATTTAGGGTCAAAATACATTTGGGGCCACTGTAGGTATTCATGATTCTTTAAACCAGACTTCTGTGCTGAAACCAGTATTTCTATGCTGTGTGTGTCCTGAATCATCTGGCCACACATGTATGTGTTTGTGTGAGCGTGAGAGCACTCTGAAGTCCGCTGGAAAATCTCCTGCTGCTGTAGAGGAATGAAGTTACAGCCAGCTGTCAGTGCTGCATTTCACAAGTACACTTACTGTAGCCTGTTTTAAATATCACACAGACACCACTGACTGACACAAATGCTACAGCACAGCTTTCTGTAATGTAAACCACACTGCATGTTGGTAAATGTTATTGCTTATTAAGTTTCAAAAAAACTCTCAGAAAAGTGTTCCTGTAGTGTTCTGTGGCTCAGTGGTTAGAGCTCGTTAGAACAGGTCGTGGGTTCGTCACAGGGGCACAAGTATGACAAAAAAAATGTAACAATGCTCTGTAAGTCCTTTGGATAAAAGCGTCTGCTAAATGTAAATAAACAGGTCATAAAAAACCAACTTTAATATTGAAAACTGTAATCCTTTGCAGTTCATCGAATGCTCTTGATGCAGAAACTGGTCATACATTTTTTACTATTTCTAGGTCACTAAGCAAATTCATTTGTGACATTGAGCATGTGAACTCCCTTGTATAGATGGTCAGATGTTCTTATTCCAACTGAAGCAGAAAAAGATCATGCATAATTATGATCATCAGTTTTTTTTCATGCAACTTAAGTAAAAAGGGGGATATTAAACTAATTATTTGTTTATAAATGTTTAACTTATGAATAAATGATAACGCAAAATAATCATGCAAAATAAGACTATTTCTCATTTAAAGTCGTGAACATGACTGCAATATTCAGCAAAATGTGTTGTGGAATGTGTATGTTTACTTATTTTGTAATGTGTGAGAAGTACTAATGTAAAATGTTTACTTTTTTCATGGTGGGATTTTTGGTGAATTGTATTGGATTCAATGCAAGAGTCCGTTGGATCCGGAACATAATAGAAAATTATAAAGTTAAAGATAATTAAAAATTATCATAATAGTTATAAAGAATAAGAATAAAGAATAAACTATTCAATCAAACTACTTTTTATGAAAAGTAAATGGGGGAAAAAGTTTTTTTTTTTTTTTTACTACTTACATATTTTGACTCCTCTGGATAGAGTTACATACATACATTCACTGGCCACTTTATTAGGTACACCTTGCTAGTACCGGGTTGGACCCCTTTTACCTTCAGAACTGCCTTAATTCTTCATGGCATAGATTCAACAAGGTGTTGGAAACATTCCTCAGAGATTTTGGTCCATATTGACATGATAGCATCACGCAGTTGCTGCAGATTTGTCGGCTGCACATCCATGATGAGAATCTCTCGTTCCACCACATCCCAAAGGTGCTCTATTGGATTGAGATCTGGTGACTGTGGAGGTCATTTGAGTAAAGTGAACTCATTGTCATGTTCAAGAAACCAGTCTGAGATGATTTGAGCTTTGTGACATGGTGCATTATCCTGCTGGAAGTAGCATCAGACGATGGGTACACTGTAGTCATAAAAGGATGGACATGGTCAGCAACAATACTCTAGTAGGCTGTGGCATTTAAACAATGCTCAATTGGTACTAAGGGGCCCAAAGTGTGCCAAGAAAATATCCCACACACCATTACACCACCATCACCAGCCTGAACCAGTTGAGACAAGGCAGGATGTATCCATGCTTTCATGTCCGTTATGCCAAATTCTGACCCTACCATCTGAATGTTGCAGAAGAAATCAAGACTCATCAGACCAAGCAATGTTTTTACAATCTTGTATTGTCCAATTTTGGTGAGCCTGTGTGAATTGCAGTCTCCGTTTCCTGTTCTTAGCTGACAGGAGCGGCACCCGGTGTGGTCTTCTGCTGCTGTAGCCCATCTGCTTCAGGGTTCGACGTGTTGTGCGTTCAGAGATGGTATTCTGCATACCTTGGTTGTAACGAGTGGTTATTTGAGATACTGTTGCCTTTCTATCTTCTCTAACCAGTCACATTCTCCTCTGACCTCTGACATCAACAAGGTATTTTTGTCCACACAACTGCCGCTCACTGGATATTTTCTCTTTTTCGGACCATTCTCTGTAAACCCTAGAGATAGTTGTGCGTGAAATCAGCAGTTTTTGGAATACCCAGACTTCGCCTGGCACCAACAACCACTCCACGTTCAAAGTCCCTTAAATCCCCTTTCTTCCCCATTCTGATGCTCAGTTTGAACTTCAGCAAGTCGTCTTCACCACATCTAGATGCCTAAATGCATTGAGTTGCTGCCATGTAATTGGCTGATTATCAATTTGTGTTACCAATCAATTGAACAGGTGTACCTAATAAAGAAGCTGGTGAGTGTATGTTTTCCTATTCACACTAAATTAACAATTTGTGTAAACTATATGCACATGAAAGAACAATGCAACATGTTCTCAATAGATGAATACATCATCCCCTTGTTTGTTACTTGACTTAGTGCAGAGCGTTGGGTCATAGCATTTGCAATGTGAAACAGCATATGGGATACCCTTTACGGAAAGTGTTTGGCTAGGATCACTGCTGCTATTGTAAAAGACAATGCAAGAGTTTCCCACAGTGATGAGTCTGTAGTAAATATGCAATAACTTAAGGAGCTGCAGAAGAGATTACAATTCAACTAATGAGCTTTATTCAGTTAAAACAGAGCAGACCTTACAGATGCATACATTCCTGTAGCACATGACTGTGCACAGGGTCCCATGAGCTCTGAAGTATACTCGTGTTTTGTACTATTCTGTGGGGTTATGTAAGGCCCTTCCTGTGAGGATAAGAGAGCTTATGAGACTCTTTACAGTAGGTATAGTTATTAGCACAAGGAATGTGCTAAGAAGAAGCTCACATGACTGTGATCACGGGAAAAGTAGTGCTCATACAATGCTTATTCTCATATACTGTATGTGTCCATGGAATGAGGTTATTGGTGTATGAGTACAGCAATAAAGTTTAATGTAAAAGATAATCATAATCATGCATAAACTGTATAATATAGCCTACAAAAGTTTATAATAATGTAAAATAAATCTGCTTACCAAGGCTGCATTTATTTGATTTACAAAAAAATCTAAATAATAATAAATATTATTAACATTTAAAATAACTGTTTTATATTTGAATATATTTTAAAAATGTAATTTATTCCTGTGATCAAAGCTGATTTTTCAGCATCATTACTCCAGTCTTCAGTGTCACATGATCCTTCAGAAATCATTCTAACATGCAGATTTGCTTCTCAAGAATATATATTATTTAATATATTTAATGAATACATTTAAATAAAGTTAATACATTGATGTAATTTGGTATAGATGTCAATTCATTATTTAGCAGTTTTTGACAGTGTCTCATATCTGAGTTGAGTGTTTCAGTGCTGACTCTAAAACTGTGCCTGTGAAAGGTGATAGTGCTTGCAGGATTCAGGAAGTGGACCCATGGATATAGGGCAGGATTTCACCCATCTATCAAGCCGATCCTAGACTTCTGGGGGCCCTACGCAAAACTGTGTCGACCGGGGGGGCGGGGGAGGGTGGGGTTCGAGTGGCTATGAATGAAACACATTTGTCCATGTTTCACTCCGTCTCGAATCGCGCTCACAGAAAGTGCTCAAGAAACACTCTCTTCCGCGGCTTGCTATGCTTTCAACTCGTTAGTTTAGTCTCGAGTAAGAGACTTTATGACAATCACGTTACATGATTTGACTGATTTTTACGTAGAAAGGGCGACAGCACCGTATTAAAATGAATTATCATTCATGTTTCATAGCCGTTGGCCAAATTCTAAAACTAAACTAAAATTATAATCATCTTTGAGAGCAAGGGGCCTCCTGGTGTTTGGGGGCCCTACGCAACTTGCGTATTCTGCGTATAGGGAGAATCGGCTCTGCATCAACTGGACATCTGTCTGCTGACTGTTCCAGAGGTGTAACAGAGATGCATACTGTATGTCTACCTATTGGAAAATTGTAGGGATACTTTGTGATTGTTATATAATGGAAGAAGATGTTGTTCCAAATCTGTATGACTTTTTTTCTTATGTTGAACACACACACACGTTGTTTTTTATGGTTTACGGGGACTCTCCATAGGCGTAATGTACTGTACTGTATGTGCTATTGCCCTACGCTACTCTTCATCTAAACTTAGTCCTCACAGGAAACTGTGCATTTCTACTTTCCCTCAAAAAACTCACTCTGTATGATTTATAAGCGTTTTGAATTATGGGGACACTGAAAATGTCCTCATAAATCACCTTCTCCTTGTAATACCTGTGTCATACCCATGTCATTATACAAATTTGTGTCCTCATAAACCACATAAATATGCACACACACGCACGCACGTGTTGGGTTTCCATGTTTTATGGGGACATTCCATAGGCGTAATGGTTTTTATACTGTACAATCTGTATGTGCTATTGCCCTACACCTACCCTACACCTAAACTTAGCCCTCACAGGAGACATTCTGCATTTTTAGATTTTCAAAAAACTTTATGCTGCATGATTTCTAAGCTTGTTTCCTCATGGGGACCAAAAAATGTCCCCACAAGATAAAGATTTACTGGTATTACTATCCTTGTGGGGACATTTGGTCCCCAGGACGTGATAAATACCAGCTCGCACGCACGCACGCACGCACGCACGCACGCACGCACGCACGCACACACACACACACACACACACCACACACACAACACACACACACATTATGTTTTTATTGAGTCAAAAGTCATAGTTAATGGTTTGTTAATGGTGATAATGGATCTAAAAATGAAGTGTGACCGAATGCTGGTATCTAAACGTTTTGGGTCCAGTGGAAATCAATGGGAACCGAAACAATTTGATTACCAACATTCTTTAAGATATCTTTTTAATTTGGACTTTCTTAAAACATGCATTCCTTATTGTGTATGATTCATCAATACATTCATAACTATCTATGCAACACTTCATAGGCTTTAAAGCTTTCAATTACAATTTTTTTTTACTGATTTTATTTAATTTTAATTTTTTATTTAGGTTCAAGGTTCAAGGTCAAGGTTGGTTTATTCGTCACATACTAAATTATACAGGGTATAATCAAAAGTGAAATGTAAATCAAGTCAACTCAGTGGACAGTGCACAAAAAAAAAAAAAAAGTTCAATAAAAGTAACCAAAAAGAGCATATATATAAATATAAGTAAAAAAAAAGAGAAATAAGAGTATAATGTGGAATAGAATTAAAAAGTGCAAACAAATAGGAATGTGCAAAACAAATAAGATGTGCAAAAAATGTTACAGGGACTTAATAAATAGTGATATGAACAGGGATGTGCAAGAGGGATGTGCAAACGGGTTGTACCAGGTATATACATGTAGCAGCAATACGGATGATGGGAATGGTGAGTGTTTACAGTTAGTAAATGAGTCTTGTAAATGTTTATGAAATTGAGTTTGTGTTAAGGAGCTGATGGCCTGAGGGAAGAAGCTCCTCCTCAGTCTCTCAGTTTTTGCCATCATGCTCCTGAAGCGCTTGCCAGATAGCAGTAAACAGAAAGAGGTTACCGGGGTTAACACAAACTAAAGACGTTACTTGAGTTGCGAGGAAATATAAAGGCTTTTAAGCAGTAAACCAGAACACTAAAACAACTTACTCTCAATAAAATGACAATATTGTAAAGCTGCAGGGTTGGGTAGGACTAGGTTATCTATAAATGTCTAAATATAGCCTACCTCAGGTCTTCAAAGCCAGAATAGACAGTGAGACTCATGCTGACTGTGACACTTTATATACGACAGTCACATATCCTTCAAAGGGTCTGAGGTTTTCCGACAAAGGCCTGGCTGGCCATATCAGCTGTATCTGAACAGCATGCTGCTACACAACTACTTTCTTCAACATGTTGTGAACATGATCAAACCTCATTTTGCTCCAGTCATGTGAGACTGTTGGAAACAAGAGAGGGGGGGGGGGATCTCCCTGCGGATGCGATGTCTGAGCTTGTTTCTGGTTTGGCTCGGCCTGGAGAGCAGATTCGGTTTCAACAACATCGTGGAGGGTTTGAACGTGGTTTGAAGTACAGCTCTCAACCTGTGGTTAGAAGCATAGTTTCTTGTTAGTAAGATATATGGGCTTAAATAAATGTGCTATTGGGCACAACAAGGAAGCTAACATGCAGTACTATCTGTACCTTCCATTCTATCTAAATATAACATGCATTTGAATTATGTATTTTTGTGCGTCCATTGTAAACGCTGTTTTTGGAAGGTGTGCGCATGTGCATAAATGACAAAGGGAATGCCTGAGTGTGAAGTAAGAGGGAACCCGCAATGAATCAAACATCAAGTAAAGCAAAATGACAGGGAACAAAAATTGTAAATTAGTCAGTAGGTGCCATGTTCAATACAGTAGCATTTTAGAGACCTCTAATTAGTTAAATACCATAAAGTATTCCTCAGGGGCGTCATGTTCTTATTATTTTTGAGGGGGCACATATGGGTAGGTAGGTAGGTGGGTGGGTTGGTTGGGGGTTTGACACAGCAGCAAACATCAAATAAAATCAAATTACTTTTATTGTCACATCACCACAGTACATGTGCCTTGGTGAGTGAAATTATTGAGAGTGTGCTCCATAGTGCAGAAACAATTTACATATAGACAGTACATACTTACAGACTTATACAGATGACAATGTGCAAAATACACATACATATACTCAGTACACACAGTGTACTATTAGACATATTTACAGTTATCAATACACATTATACACCATATGTACACATTCTACATTATGTACACATATATACACACAATAATATGCGAAGGTGCAACAGATTATACATAAGCTGGAAACTCAATGTCATGGATGTGTATTGGATGGTATCCAGTGGTAGCAGATAGGTTGTTGTGTTAGTGCAGTGTGTGCGTGCAGTCCAGTTGAACTGTGTAAAAGTTAAAAAGTGCAGTGCATGGCATACCGTATAGTGGGAGTGTGCTGTAGGGTGAATTAGTTCTGACTGTTCATTGTCCTGATAGCCTGAGGGAAAAAGCTATGAAAAAGCTATCCCTCAGTCGGCTAGTGCGGGATCGGAGGCTGCGGAGACGTCTTCCTGAGGCAGCAGAGAGAGCAGTCTGTGGGACGTCTAATGATCCTCCGAGCTTTTCTTATAATTTTTCCTTTTTTAGGCTATTCAAAATATTCCCAGTAATTAAACCGTGAGTAAATGCATTTTCACCTTTATATATCATGTTCGTTAATCTATAACTGGCAATGGCAAATGAACCTTCTATTGGGTCATTCTATGGAAATGTCAATTCCCTTTCAAGGGAACTCCGTTGCGTCGATTTGACGCTTTAGGTGGGGAACGCTTTGCAAGATAAGTCTTGAAGCACATGTGAAATCAATTCGGCATGGATGAAAGAACATCACCTACAGCTCAACCTGGCAAAGACTGAGCTTATTGTCTTCCCTGCCACTCCAAATCTACAGCATGACTTCACGATTAAGTTAGGTTCATCAACAATTACCCCATCAGTTTCGGTCAGAAATCTTGGTGTAATCTTTGATGACCAGCTGACATTCAAAGAGCACATTGCGAAGACTGCTCAATCTCGCAGGTTTGCATTACACAACATCAGAAAGATCAGGCCCTTTCTGACAGAGCATGCTGCACAACTTCTTGTCCAGGCCCTTGTCATTTCTAGGCTGGACTACTGCAATGCTCTTCTGGCTGGACTTCCATCAAACACAATCAAACCTCTACAAATGATTCAGAATACAGCAGCACGACTGGTCTTCAACGAGCCCAAAAGAGCCCATGTTACACCTCTCTTTGTCTCCTTGCACTGGCTACCAGTTGCAGCTCGCATCCAGTTCATAACACTGATGCTTGCATATAGAACAACGACAGGCTCAGCACCCACCTACTTCCACTCACTATTACGAATCTACATCCCCTCCAGAAGTCTGAGATCTGCTAGCAGAGGTGGAAAGAGTACAAAAATATTCTACTCAAGTAAAAGTACCATTACATTACTGAAATTTTACTTAAGTACAAGTAAAAGTACCAGTCTAAAAATATACTCAAGTAAAAGTAAAAAGTAGCTCATTTAAAATATACTCTGAGTAAAAATTACTTAACAATGGGAGGGAAAAATGGGATAGACCAAAGGTGTCAATCTCAGTACCTGGAGGGCCACAGCACTACACAGTGTAGATATAACCCTAATTAAACACATCTGATCCAGCTAAACTAATCATTTAGGCTTATTTGAAAACTACATGGTTTGTGTGTTGGAGCAGGGTTGGAAATAAACTCTTTAGGGCTGTTGCCCTCCAGGAACTGAGTTTGACACACCTGGGATATGGGCCTATAAATCTCAAACTAGGTGTTTTTAATTAAATACATCGGTTAATTAGAATAATAAGACATTTGGGCTGTTACCAGGCAAATTAAATCAGTATCAACAAAATGCATCTTTGCAATGCAGAGGAAATGCAGAAGCTTCATCTGAAGTGGCATAGATGTATTACACACTGACATGAATGCATTTAGCCTGCAGTTCCAAATGCAGAAATAATGTTTTGATAAATAAGGCATAAAATGTGACCCTGAACCACAAAACCATAAGGGTCCATTTTCATAAATCATATTTCCATTGATGTATGGTTTGTTATGATAGGACAATATTTTAAAATCTGGAATCTGAGGGTGCAAAAAAATTCAAATATTGAGAAAATCTCCTTTAAATTTGTTCAAATTAAGCTCTTAGTTTTGATATATTTACAGTAGGAAATTTTACAAAATACATTAATGGAACATGATCTTTACTTAATATGCTAATGATTTTTGGCATAAAAGAAAAATGTATAATTTTAACCCATACAATGTATTGTTGGCTATTGCTACAAATATACCCCAGCGACTTAAGACTGGTTTTGTGCTCCATGCCAGGGTCACAAATGTTAAATAGTCATTTGAAATTAAAAAATAAATAAATCAAAAGATACTTTAAATGTTAAATTAGAACCACCAGTAGGTGTCAGCAAGTCACTGATAAGTGAATCATTGCGATTGAACAGAATCATTTAAACGGTTAATTAATTCAGAACAAAACACCGTCATTGCTCAGTGTCAGAGACGCAAAACTGTGTATGGAATTATTTTTGTTGTCGAAATAGAGCAAAAACAGGCAATGTGTCTAAAACGTAAGTCTCTTAATTAACTTCTTGTTTTTTGAACTGTGTAAAAAGAAAAACTACAGGCCTATGTAATCATGGTGATTTTTTGAGAAAAACTGCATTCTTCATGTGATGTTGACTTACTATATTAAATTATATAAATATATAAATTTTCTGCTTCTATATCTTCAATTTTGTGATCATTCTAAACGCATTTTAACAGACTGAATCACGCAGTGAAAGAAAGCACTCCATATGCACGCGGATTAGTCTAATCTAACGTTACTAGATTTCACGGCACACTGTTTAGAGTGATTTGTTTGGTTTTTGGCAAAATACTGATAATGTCAAATCGCACATCGTTAAAACAACAATTATTATATTATCGCAGACGATATTGCACACCCTGCACCACTGTCTTTTTGGCTCATTTGTGCAAAACCTTTTGCTAAACCGTCAAAGCTTCATTTTAACCACCAATGCAATGATGTAAGTATTTACCTTATCTCTACATGCTTGCGAAGGGCGATGTCGATATATTTATAAGCTGCTAGTTCGGTCTCCCGAGGCAAACACAGCTTACACTGCATAATAGAGCATGAATATATGGCCAGGGGTTCACTTCATTCCTTTGAGTTCAACTTCAGCAGAATATGACGGGGTTTGGTTTTCAGCTGGGTCTGCACCATTAACGCCTGTCTTGTCCGTCTGCATCTTTCTTGTGATTTTTAGCGCCAGTTTCTTCTTCTGCCCATTATTTGCTGCAGTTGTTTCCACGGAGCGATTTTTTTTTTACTCAGTAATTCATGTGTTTTAAAATGTAGCGAAGTACAATACTTCCCACAAAATATACTTAAGTAAAAGTAAAATTACAGATTAAAAAAATTACTTAAAAAAGTACAAGTACACAAAAAAGCTACTCAATTACAGTAACGCGAGTAAATGTAATTCGTTACTTTCCACCTCTGTCTGCTAGTGAGCGACGCCTCGTGGTACCATCACAGAAAGGCTCAAAATCACTCTCCAGAACATTCTCGTTCACCATTCCTGGCTGGTGGAATGATCTTCCCACCCCCATCCGGAATGCTGTATCTCTGTCAATCTTCAAGCAACAACTGAAAACTCATCTCTTTCACTACTTACACAACTTGACTTCATCAAAAAAATAAAATAAAAATACTTTCCCCTTTTCTAAATCTTCATATTTCTCTTTATCTTCCTCTCCTTCCCTTGCAAGCTTGTACTTATTTGAAAAATGCCTGAGACTTGGTGTTATGGGCACTTCCTCTGTCTGTTTGCCTCTTCAAGATGAATTCCTTTATGTATTCCCCAATTGTAAGTCGCTTTGGATAAAAGTGTCTGCAAAATGACTAAATGTAAATGTAAATGTTAATCCAAGGTGTAATTGGGACGTCAGAGCGGGTGACGTCACGAACCAGGAAGCTATAAAGCCTGCCCAAACGAAGCTGTCACAGCTTTTTGTGTCTTCACAAGCACTCTGTTTGAAACTGTCTTAGTCTTATTCGGTGTTGTCTGTCAGTATTCATTACTAGTTATGGCGAGCACGCAACAGCAAGCATTTAGGATGTGCGTTCATCCCTGCCTCCGTTATTTAACGGGTGGGGATACACACATTCTTTGTGTTGCCTGTTTGGGAGAGGAGCATGCATGGTCAGCGCTCGAGAGCTTCCCCTGCAGAAACTCCTCACATTCCCCAGGGCTCTGGTCCTGCTTCTGCCGAGGCACAGCAAAGGCTGCAGTCCGAGGGTTCGCAAAGGGATCTTTCAGCAGAGGCAGACACCTTAGCCTGACAGGTTCAGTGCCTCGTCTCAGGTTTGGGAAGCACGCGCTGTGGATTCTTCCACCCCGATCGAGGCACAGACACTGCAACTATCTGATTCTTAGGAATTAGATGTTGTAAGTGCCAATGCAAGATATACTGAGGACTCGCCACCTCAGTCTCGTGCTTATGAGGAGCTAGTTGAGGTTGTGACAAGAGCGGTTAAGAGATTGAGTATCGATTGGCCAGCAGAGAGAGAGGACTTTCGTTCAAAAGGCAAACTTGACGAAAACTTCTGGCCTTCTCGTGCACAACCTCAACGCCGTTAATTTCCGTTTTTCTCCACACTGAAGTGTCGAGATCATGGGAGAAACCGGTTTCCTATAGAGTCTATAGTACACAAACATCACACTATTCCTCTATATTAAATAAACAACTACACGGTTACGGAGATATGCTGAAGGTGGAAGAGACGCTCGCGAACTATCTCTCCCCTGAATCATCTTCATCCGCTAGATCCCCGGTATTACCCACTAAGCCAGTGAGAACTACATCAGCACAGGTGGGAAAGGCTTATTCAGTGGCTGGTCAGGCTGCAGCATGTTTACACACTATGTCGATGTTGAAAGCCTTCCAGACTGTAATATTAGTAGATCTCGATGAGGGCGAGAGCATTGGTCCAAACGCAGTTTGCGAGCTGCGTCGGGCCACAAATTTGTCTCTCAGGGCCGCCAAGGAAACGGCTAAATCAATCGGCCGGTCTATGGCAGCCCTGGTTGCCACTGAGAGACATTTATGGTTAAATTTGAGCAATATTAAGGGTAAAGATAAAAACTTCCTCATGGATGCTCCCCTTTCTTCCTCTGGCCTCTTCGGCGATGCAGTGAATTCGGTTGACAAGAGATTTCAGGAATCAGCTAAGCAAGCAGCTGCATTCCAGAAACTCCTCCCCCGCCGTATTCATATCTCCGGGGCTGCTGAGTGGGAGCAGCCCATAACATCTAAAACCAGCTCCTCATACCGTGCCGCACAAAAACAGAGCACGGCTTATCGTGCTCCCCCACCTAAAGACTGGGTACATGGTAAGCGCACTCAACCGCAGTCTTCAAAAGGTAAAGCGGATCTGAGGACCGCTATTATTTCTAAGAAGGCTGTGGAAAGAGGTCCAAAGAGGTATGAAAAGAATAAGGCTAGGCCAGTCACTCATTGTCAAACAGTTTCAGAGATTGTAAGGTCTTATGGCAGCAGCATCCAACGTGATACCTTTTGGACTGTTGTACATGAAACCCCTGCAGTGGTGGTTCAGGACCAAAGGGTTTTCCCAGAGGGGCAACCCCTTTTGCATGATCAAGGACACGCGGCAATGCCTTGGTAATATGGAAGAAACTTTGGTTCCTGTCCCATGGTCCCGTGTTGGGAGCATCATGTTGTCGCAAGATGCTAACAACAGATGCCTCTCTCACGGGCTGGGGAGCGATCTTAGAGGGATGCTCGAGTCAGGGTCTGTGGAAGGACCAGCATCTCTCATGGCACATCAACCATCTGGAGATGTTGGCTGTATTTCTTGCTCTCAAGAATTTCCTAGCAGATCTCAGGGGCCACCATGTGATTGTCCACTCAGACAACACATCTGTGGTCTCCTACATAAATCAACAGGGGGGTTTGTGGTCACGTCCACTTTGCAAACTGGCATGCCAAATCCTCCTGTGGTCCCAAGGGAAGTTGTTGTCTCTTCAAGCAGCTTACATCCCAGGGGCCCACAATATAGGAGCAGACATCCTGTCGAGACAGGGGCTGAGGCCCGGGGAATGAAGGCTCCACCCCGAGGTGGTGGAGCTGATATAGAGGGAGTTCGGCCAGGCACAAGTGTATCTGTTTGCGTCTCGAGAGACATCTCACTGTCCACACTGGTTCTTTCTCATGTATCCAGCTCCTCTCGGACTGGACGCGATGGTGCAGACGTGGCCGAGGCTTCACCTGTATGCATTTCCCCCGATCCCTCTGCTCCCGGGAGTCCTAGAGAGAGTTCGCCGGGACCGGGTTCTACTAATTCTTATTGCCCCGCGGTGGTCGGGCAGAGTATGGTTCCCAGATATAATATCTCTTCTTGACGGGCCTAATCTGGAGCTCCCCGTCAGGAGGTACCTTCTGTCCCAAGCAGGGGGCTCGATATTTCACCACCAACCAGAACTTTGGCAACTGTGGGCTTGGCATCCGAGGGGGCCCAGCTCATAGACTCAGGTCTCTCGACCGAGGTTGTTGAGATCATTCTCCACTCCAGAGCTCCCTCCATGAGGAAACTTAATGCCTTAAAGTGGAAAGTTTTCACTTCATGGTGTAGTGACCATCAGCTGGACCCAGTTAACTGCCCAGTCAGTACAGTGCTGGAGTTCCTGCAATATTGGTTCACTGCAGGGCTAGCCCCATTCACTTTAAAGGTTTATGTGGCGGCCATAAGTGCTTACCACATTTCTTTGGGGTGGAATATCATCGGGGAAAGACCCTCTGGTATCTTGTTTCCTCCGTGGTACTTTGAGGCTGAGGTGCTGCAAGCCTTCTGTCCTCCTCCTTTCAGAATGCGGACCAGGAAAGGCACAATTTGCTTTGCCCAGTGCGGGCATTAAATGCTTATGTCAAGTCAAGTCAAGTCACCTTTATTTATATAGCGCTTTTAACAATACAAATTGTAACAAAGCACTGCACAATATCAAAATAGGCAAATTGTGTCAATAATGTAAAATGACTAGATTTAACACTCAATTATCAGCTGAATGCATTTCATTATTGAATTTAGTAATGGCATTGTCCAGCTCAGTTCAGTTTAAATAATATCTGTGCAATCAAGTCGATGATTGTGCTGGAAATGAAGTGTCCCCAACTAAGCAAGCCAGAGGCGACAGCGGCAAGGAACGAAAACTCCATCGGTGACAGAATGGAGAAAAAACCTTGGGAGAAACCAGGCAGTCGGTGGGCCAGTTCCCTCCGGCCAGACGAATCAGTAGTTTGTTCCAACTGCAGCAAAGTCAGAGTGTAAGTGGTCCACTGGTTCCAGGGGTCTTTCCCGATGGATGTCTAGGTGACGAGGTCCTCACTGGAGATCTGTCTCTGGGGCTCATCTATGTGTCCTAGACTCCGCTGACGGTCAGGGCTGTAGAGGTTTTCTCCAGGTGCTGATCCTCCATTTATGGCAGACTTTGGTTAAGTCAGTATAATCGCTGATGGTTGGCTTCCTCTGAGGTCCTCCGAGGGGTTATCATCGTCTCTTCTCAGGTGTTCGGTCATCTCAGATCGTTTAAGGGTTGGATCCAGACTGAAGCTTGTAAAATTCCTAGCTACCACGGGATGTTAATCCCGTGGCAGAAACATAGAAACAGTAAGACAATTAGCGTAGCAGTTGTTCCATCCAGGGATAACCCTGGATGAAATTATCAGTATAACCCAAGCTAAAGCATAATAATGTGCATTTGTTCAGATAGACTGGCAGTACAAGATTGTGAGATGCATTATATGAATGCTTGGCTGAAGAGATGTCTTTAATCTAGATTTAAAACAAAGAGAGTGTGTCTGAACCCTGAACGTTATCAGGAAGGCTATTCCAGAGTTTAGGAGCCAGATATGAAAAAGTTCTACCTCCTTTAGTGGACTTTGCTATCCTAGGTACTACCAAGAGTCCAGAGTTTTGCGACCTTAGGAGCGGGTTGGATTGTAGCGTGATAGAAGATTAGTTAGGTATGCAGGAGCTAAATCATTTAGGGCCTTATAGGCAAGTAATAATATTTTAACTGATACAAAACTTAATAGGTAGCCAGTGCAAGACTGTAAAATTGAGTAATATGATCATATTTTCTTGACCTGGTAAGGACTCTAGCCGCAGCATTTTGTACTACCTGTAGCTTGTTTATTGAAGCTGCAGGACAACCACCTAGCAGTGCATTACAATAGTCCAGTCTAGAGGTCATGAATGCATGAACTAACTTTTCTGCATCAGAAACACTTAACATGTTCCGTAGCTTGGAAATGTTTCTAAGATGGAAGAATGCTGTTTTTGTAACATTGGAAATATGATTTTCAAAAGATAGGTTGCTGTCTAATATAACACCCAGATTTTAAACTGTAGAGGAAGTAACATTACATCCGTCTAGTTGCAAATTGTAATCCAAGAGATTCTGTGTACTGATTTTAGGTCCAATAATTAATATCTCTGTCTTATCTGAATTTAATAGGAGAAAATTACTGGTCATCCAATCTTTTATATTTTTAACACACTCTGTTAGCTTAGATAGTTTAGAGGTTTCATCTGGTCTTGTTGAGATATATAGTTGAGTGTCATCAGCATAACAATGGAAACTAATCCCGTATTTTCTAATAATATTACCAAGGGGCAACATATATAATGAAAATAATAGAGGACCTAGGACAGATCCTTGTGGTACTCCATACTTTACTGGTGATAATTGAGATGCCTCCCCGTTTAAATAAACAAAGTGGTAGCGATCGGACAGGTAGGATCTAAACCATCTTAAAGCCTGCCCTTGAATACCTGTATAGTTTTGTAAACGATTTATCAGTATGTCATGATCTATAGTGTCGAACGCAGCACTAAGATCAAGTAAAACTAGCAACGAATGCAGCCTTGTCTGACGCAAGAAGCAAGTAATTTGTAATTTTAACAAGTGCAGTTTCTGTGCTATGAAGGGGCCTGAAACCTGACTGAAATTCTTCATAGATATCATTTTTTAGCAAAAAGGAGCACAGTTGAGCAGACACTACTTTTTCTAATATTTTCGACATAAACGGAAGATTTGAGATGGGCCTGTAATTTGCCAGTTCACAAGGATCTAATTTTGGTTTCTTAATAAGATGCTTAATAACTGCCAGCTTAAATGGTTTGGGACGTGACCTAAAGATAACGAGGAGTTAATGATATTGAGAAGCGGTTCTTCTGCTACAGGTAACAACTCTTTCAAAAGTTTAGTGGGTACAGGATCTAATAAACATGTTGTTGGTTTTAGATGCAGTGATAAGTTTATTTAGCTCATCCTGTCCTATAGTTTAAAGCAATTAAGTTTTTCTTTGGGTGCGATGAATGAAGCTGAAGTACTAGACGCTGTAGAATCTACATTTGTTATTGTATTTCTGATATTATCTATTTTATCAGTAAAGAAATTCATAAAGTCATTACTATTAAACTGTGAGGGAATATTTAGTTTGGGTGACATCTGTTTATTTGTTAATCTAGCCACTGTGCTAAATAAAACCTTGGATTGTTTTGGTGATTATCTATGAGTTTGCGGATATACTCGGATCTTGCAGTTTTTAGAGCCTGTCTATAGTTGGACATATTGTTTTTCCACGCAATTCTAAAGACTTCCAAGTTAGTTTTTCTCCATTTGCGCTCAAGAATACGAGTTTCTTTCTTGAGAGAATGGGTATAACTGCTGTACCATGGCGCAGCACTTTTTTCTCTAACCTTTTTTAATTTGATGCGGGCACAGAGCTGCTCTGTGGCGCTAAAATGAACAGTTGTTCGTAGGTTTTGGACCTCCTAGCAAGGGGTCCCCTGCATCTAAGCAAAGGATGAGCAAGTGGGTGGTCGAGGTCATCTCACTTGCTTATGAGTCGGCCGGTCAACCTTCTCCTATGGCTGTCTGGTCCCAGTCGACCAGGAATATTACGGCCTCCAAGGCCCTGATAACAGGATTTCTTTCCAAGAGGTTTGTGATGCCGCAGGCAGGTCCTCAACGCACACATTCATCAGATTTTATTATTTGGACCTGGACTCTACCCCGGGTTCCCTAGTGCTCTCGTCCTAGTGCTGCTCGTCAGATTTCACACAGGACAGGCACTCGTCGCTATGATGGTGTTGTATTAACGTTCCCCTAAAGCATCAAATCGACGCAACGGAGTTATCTTGAAAGGGAACCTTCAGTTACGACTGTAACCTTGGTTCCCTGAAGAGGGAACGGACGTTGCGTCCCCGGCCATATCTCCTTTGTGCCTGTAGGTGACTTGCTCAGACTTTTAAGCTAGTGACAGCTTTGTTTGGGCAGGCTTTATAGCTTCCTGATTCGTGACGTCATCCGCTCTGACATCCCAATTACACCTTGGATTGATTTCACATGTGCTTTAAGACTTATCACGCAAAGCGTTCCCCAATAAAGCGTCAAATCGATGCAACGTATGTTCCCTCTTCAGGGAACCGAGGTTACAGTCGTAACTGAACGTTTTTCTGTCCCTAGCCTTTACAGAAATATTACCCTTGAAAAAATTTTTAGGGTTATGATTCTAAAATCTAACAATCTGTTGAAGAAAAGAAAAAGTGCTTTATTTTGAGGTCCAAAACCTGGTTTCCCTTTCAATATTTCACTCATACTGTGTCGAAGATGCTTGTATGGGAAAAAAACGTTTTTTTTTTTTTTTACTCTTCAACTGAAGCCTTTTTATAATCACGCAGTGAAACTGCACGTCCACTGGTTCATGCAGGACTAAAAAAATTATCTATGGCTATGCAGCCCGACATAGCCCGCAAAAATGGGAGGGGCGTCTGGCTATATAAATGGCGCTTTGCCACCGCATCTCAGATTTCTTCTCAAAGACCTTTTTTCGCTGATGCTGGGATCCGCCATTGAAATGCCTCAAGCAGCCGGATTAGGACCTCTCGCAGCGACGAGCTTGCAGACTCGGTCATCCCCTGTAGCCATCCGGCGTTGATCCAAAGAGCCTCACTAAAAGAGCAAATTTCACGGCGTTGTTGCAAATGTGCGCCGTCATTGTGAGACGTGCAGGTCTCCCTTGCATGCTGATGACACTCACGCTGAGTGTGTGTCATGCTTGGGAAAATCCCATGCTGATGCTGCGCTCAGTGGGACTGATTGCTCTCATTGCTAGAGTTTCAGTCTTGCCTCTCTGCGCTCATAGATAGCTTTCTTTTCAGAGAGCGACTCTGCCCCTCGGGACCTGTGAGGAAAAAACAGTGGGGTAGAGGATTTGAGCAGCCGGTGACAAGCGAGCTCACGCCGGCTCAATGCCCGCGTGCCTCGCCATCACCACATAGAGAGCATTTGCCTGTCTTCTTCACCCAACACGGTCAGCGTCCCTCTGCGGCTGCGAGCGACATGATCTCGTTCGGTGTGAGTGACAACAAATTAGATGACAGCGTTTCTCTGGCGGCTTCAGATGCGGAAGAGTTATCGGGCTCTATGACTGACCCCGCCCTCTTACCATCATCTGCTTCACGCAATGCCAGACTCAGAGCGGATGAAGAACTCATCTGCATTATGACGAAGGCTGTCAATGAGCTCGAGCTCGAACTGCCTCCGCCTGAGGAGCCATCTCGCAGCAGGCTGGACAAGTGGTTTCTTCCGGGGCACCATACCCTCCGCCAATGCTCATCCCCCTTCTTCCCCAAAGTACATGACGAGCTCATGAAATCGTGGCGTGCCCCCTGTCAATAATTCGCATTCGAAGGGGTGGCATATCAATACAAGGTCCTGTCATTTTGGCTGTCCCTGCTCCCCGCACTTTTTACACAACGATGCATACCTCTCCCTCCCCTCTGCGACAGATGGGAATCCGCATGCTCAACTACCTCGCGACTGGCTCATTCTGGCCCAGTCTCAGGCGGTTTTTAACATAGCACAAGACCCTCCTCCTCAGCCACTTAGGTTGCCTGGGGCTCGGGATCAACTTTTGCCAAGAGCATACTGTCATCCAGCCAGCGCGTTTCGTTCCTGGGCACAGTTATCGACAGCATCAGATGACAGCATCTGTCTCAGCGGAGCGAGCCCAACAATTCAGCGTCACGCGGCATCCTTTGAGGAAGGGACCGCCCGTCCGCTCAAAGTTTTCCAGAGAATGCTGGGCCTTATGGCAGCGGCTTCGCCGGTCTACTTTGATTTGACCATCCGCAGCTTGGCGTCACGGACACCACCGCTAAACGGTGACTCGGGCCTGTGTATCAGCCCTGTCCCGTTGGAGAGACCTCTTCTGGCTAAAGCAAGGCGTGACCTTATACACGGCGCACAGAAGGAAGGTTGTCACGACAGACACTTCCAACAAGGGTTGGGGAGCTCTGTGCGATGGCAAACCGACCTTCAGTCTTTGGTCTGAGAAGAAGTCAGGCCTGGAAATGCTAGCAGTGTGCCAGGCCTGTCAATTCTTCCTACCGGACATACGGGGACACCATAGTACTAGTACTAGTACGCTCAGACAACTGGTCCGTGGTGCAATACATAAATCACCAGGGCGGCCTCGTTTCGAAGCGACTCTGCACGCTGGCGAAAGACCTTCTTGTGGGGGCTCAGAACAATCTGCGCTCACCGAAGGCGACGCATGTGCCGGGCAAGTTGAACCATGCAGCAGACATGTTGTCAAGGAACAACGTCTCCTCAGGGGAATGGACGCTCCACCCGCTCGCGGTTCAGTTAATTTGGGATGTCTATGGCAGAGCTCGAGTAGACCTCTTCGCCTCCAAAGTCAACTTTCACTGCCCAATCTTTTTCACAAAGAGCATGGATGCCCTGGCCCACGAGTGGCCTGGTCTTCCGCTCTATGCTTTCCCTCCAATCGCTCTGCTACCGCAGGTACTCAGGTGAGTCAGGGAGCAACGGCACAAATTCATTCTAATAGCCCCCCTCTGGAGGAACCAGCCGTGGGTGTAGGAGTTATTCCAACTGCTCGAAGCAGCCCCATGGCCGATCCCCTTGAGACGGGAACACCTCTCTCAAGTGAACGGCACGATATGGCATCCACGGCCCGAGTTATGGTCCCTGCATGTGTGGCCACTCAACGGGAGCCTTTCGGCCTCCCAGAGTGTGTCCTAAACACGATGGCAGAAGCTAGAGCCCTGTCTACTCGACAGCTCTACGCTCTGAAATGGTCTATTTTCTCGACTTGGTGTCAAGGCCGCGACTTAGATCCAATGTGTCATTGGTTCACCTCATTTCTGCAGGAGATGCTAGATAAACAGCACTCCTCATCCACCGTCAAAGTTTACATGGCAGCCATAGCAGCTTTCCACGCCTCTATTGCTGGCCGATCGGTGGGCAGAGATAGTGCAGTGGTTCAGTTCTTATGAGGCGCCAGGAGAATGAATCCTCCGCGTCCTCGTCCAGTTCCACTTTTGGGACTTACCTACCGTGCTAAGGGCCCTGAAAGGGCCCCCGTTTGAACCATTGCAATCCACGAGCCTCAGAGCACTCTCGTTAAAAACCGCCCTGCAGCTAGCACTGACCGTCCTGAAACCAAGGCTGGGTTATGTACCTAAAGTGCTCTCCACTCCGTTCAGAACCAAGGTCATATCGCTTTCCGCGCTTCCCCCCTTGACGGGTAGCCAGGAACTGTCCTTGCTCTGCCCCGTCAGGGCCCTGAGGGTATACATTGAGCGTTCTGTCTCATACAGGAAATCAGAACAGCTTTTTGTCAGCTTCGGTAACTGCACCAAGGGAGGCCCTGTTACGAAGCAAGGAATTTCTAGGTGGTTAGTGGATGCTATTATCCTAGCATACTCCTCCTGGGTTTGCAGTGCCCCATAGGAGTCAGAGCCCATTCCACCAGAGGCATCCACCTTCCCCAGCTCCACCTGTAGAGATCTGCTACTGCTAATTTCATGAACGCTATATGGGGGTTATTCATATGTTATATGTGCAGCAGCAGTATTTCTTACATGCTAACTGCAGCATTTTGTGAATGTATTGGGCAGTAGTAAGTCTCAGTACTTGCTCTGCCGTAGCAGCAGCAGTGTATCTATTCCTCCAAGACCAAATTCATTAACATTGTCATTGTCAATCCCTCCGAGAGTTGTCATGATAGAAATGGTTTTATTGTCAAAAGGAGACAATGGTAGCAGAAACTGCAAGCAGCGATTGCAAGTGACATTGTATGTTGTGCTTTATTTTTTCTTGTCTTCGCCACCTGGCTACTGTTGTAAAATGTTGAGAGTTTCAAACAAAAAATAATCAATAAATAGAACAAAATAAAAAAATAAAAAGACTGCAAGTGACATCACTCGCGGAAGCGCAAGTGTCTGAGCATGCAAGTGCTGAGCGTGCAAGTGCAAGTCTGCAGCCAGACCCTATTACATGTTTTACCATATTCTAGTGCAGGTCTGAGAATGGTAAATTAATTTACTGAAAGGCTATCAGGAAAGTGTAACCAAGTTTATTAAATTCATTCAGAATATGCACACATTCATTCTTAATTTTATACCAAATATGCTGAAAATTGCTCCTGTTGAGTTGTTTTCATCCCTGGATAGTACTGTCAGTGAACCACTGACGTCACATGGACTATTTTAACAATGTCCTTACTATCTTTCTGGGCCTTGAATGTGTCAGTAGTGTTGCTGTCTATATGGAGGGTCAGAAAGCTCTCAGATTTCATCACAAATATCTTAATTTGTGTTCCAAAGATTACTAAAGGTCTTACGGGTTTGGAACGACATGAGAGTGAGTAATTAATGACATAATTTTCATATTTGGGTGAACTATCCATTTAAGAATATATTCTATCAATTTTGACCCTTAAAAGTTTTGTTAGTGTAACCTGATGTAATGAAGATTCTTAAATGAAGAAATTTTGCAGATCAATATTAAAGAGATGAGGACAGTTCTTCACACAGCAGTGAATGTTCTAGCAGCTCCGAGAGAGCGTCCAGGCCATAGGGTGTGGAGGAGTGATGTGACAGATGATTCAGGGAGAGGTGGGATGAACAGATGAGGTGGATGAGCGGAGGGGTAGATGGAGAGGAGGACGGGGTCTGTGTTGTGGTGGTGGAACAATCGGTCTCTTCAGAACAACACCAGCAGCCTACTGAGCTACAGCATTCATTCCCCCGCCTCCTGTCTAGTGCTTTCTGTCTCACATTTATCCTCTGAACTTCAAAACCAACTCTATCTTTTATGTCATTTTTATTATTGATGACATTTTAATTTGTGATTTGAGTGATAATGGCTTTGCAGTTATTGAAGTGCATTGTTATAATCTATAAAGTGTCTATTTTCTTATAAAAATGAAATATTCATGAATTGGATTTATGAGTGGACTTTGGAGTGCTCTCACTAATTTACCTAAGTTTTTATATACTACTTATATAACAGTTATTTTGGGAAACATACAAAGGAGATTAAATACAACTTGCATGCTACTAACATTCTGTATAGTGCTTCGGGTAACTCAGTCAGCGAAGCATTTTATACTCAAGAATATACTCTTGTGGAAAACGAAGTACACTTTAGCATACTTTAAAAAAGAGTATTTGTTACAGAAAAAGTACTTTAAAATATGCACTCCAGGGTGAACTGAATGCAATGTTTGCAACACTTGAATGTTGGATGTGAGACACTGCAGGCAAAAACAGTTTTTTCATGCACCTGTCAGTTTTGAGATTTTGGGCTTTTTTGTTTTCCATAAAAAAAAAATCAGACTATAGTAGAAAGAAAACATTCAAAACGCAGTTTTAAGTGTTTCTTTCATGGCACTTTATGCATTTACATCTGTAGAATTCTGTTAAAATACATATCTTTAAAGGCGTTTTTCTCAAAATAGAATTTCTCTCCTGCATTGAGCCAAAAATCTCTACTTCAGTGAAACTTACTTACACCAGATTTTACATTTTTATTACCATCTACACTCTGAAGGTTTTTACAGAGGGGTTTGTTCATATATTATGTGCTTGGTTTTATACAATATTTTATTCTTAAAAAATATATTATTATTATAATGGCTGTTTTCAGTATTTTCTGATAAAAAATCTGAAAAAAATATAAAATAATTCTGAGCCCTGCATCCAATGTTAAGATTTTTGTTCTAGAAATTTATGAAAATGAGTGCATATTTAATTCGATAACACCTCCTTTGCAAATGTAAATATTTCAGAAAATATGTAATACAAAAAAAGTTTTTATTTGTTAATTTTTTTACCCATGATGTGTCTCGCCTTAAATGCTATTTTAATGAAAATGTTTTATAGTTTAAACTAATATTAATTGTAATTTCATAATTGTATTGTCTTTGAAATATGATTAAAATTAGATGAGTGTATTGCCGAATGACAAGCATTCTGGTAAATTAAAACATACTATATTTATTTACATTTACATTTATGCATTTAGCAGACGCTTTTAATCCAAAGCGACTTACAGTGCATTCAGGTTATACATATTTTTGTCAGTACATATTTATTTATAATTTATATTAAAACTTGTTGTAAAATTTGTATGCATTCAAATATTTTGTAATAATAGATTTATTACGTTTCAAATATATTGATTTTGAATGTAATATTGAATAATAGACTATTCCATTTAGGAGCACTTTAAAGCATACAAAAGATTATGCACTATAGGTGCACTTTCAATAAAGTTAAGCGCACTTGTTTTTTTACAAGGGTAGGCAAGAATGAATGAACAAAAATAAATCTTTTTTTTTTTTTTTTTTTTTACAATTTTCAAGTAAAGTTTAAGGCAGGGGTCATCAAGCTTGATCCTGGAGGGCTGGTGTCCTGCAGAGTTTAGCTTCAACTTGCCTCAACACACCTGCCTGGAAGTTTCAAGTATACCTAGTAAGACCTTGATTGGCAAGTTCAGGTGTGTTTGATTAGGGTTGGAGCTAAATTCTGCAGGGACACCGGCCCTCCAGGACCGAACTTGGTGACCCCTGGTTTAAGGAATAGGATTAAACCACAACATGCACTAACCACTGTAAAGCTACAGTTCCACTTACTTAATGTATTTTGGTAGATGTAGTCCATTTAAACCAAAGTGACTGAAATGGTATTGGCACCAATTTGGTATATGTTTGTTCCCTATAAAAATGAAATATGCCCTTGCTTTGAAATATGACCATGCTTTACCAATTGAGCTACAGGAATCCTGTTTCTGTAATCTGTAACTTTTAACACTGGGTTTTTCATTCAGTCATTCATTAATTCACCAACTTTGTAGAAACAAGTCTTTTGATCCTGTAATCATCCAGGACAGATATTCGTGAAGCTGAGGGTGATGTAATGTTCAGCAATCATACAGCGTTTAGAACATCAACAGCACGTAGAACATAATTCCAACGTCTCTCTGGCACAAAACATTAATCTCACAGTCTCGTGAGGAGTTTAAACACACCTGCACATGCTGGCCGAGCCTGATGGGAAAAAAAATATCAAGTCCAAGTGAAGGGGTCAAAACCTCAGAGTCTGAAAATCCTGCCCCCTGCTTGCTTACACAGAGGAGACATTTCACACATGCCTGTAATGTTCCCACTGGCTGGAGGTAGAGTTCACCGCTCACCTGAAAACGTGTTTGTGCTTCTAAAAACAGGGTTGTGTGGGTGAGGGGCTTATAATGCCGCTCTTTCTGTAGTTACTGTAGGGATTGCGCAAACTTTAATTCCCCCTCATTCCGGTCTTGACTGGGGGTCTGACACGTGGCTTAGGTGAAGGTTTAGTCTCAAGTAGGACTCAACCAGGAACTGAGGAGTTTCTCTGATTATATTTCTTCTATGGCACAGAAAGAAGTAGTTCACTAAAAAATATATATATTTTTATAAATTATACTTGACATTTTTTTTCCATCATTCTAATGTCATTTCTTCTGGGAAACACACACAAAATGTTTGCAGAATGTTGATGCTGCTCTTTTCTGTACAATGATATTTGTAATGAAACATGTTAAATAATTAAATCGAATGTATTAAAATAACGTTAAATCTCATTATTAACAGACAGTTAAAATTATAATCGTTTATATGTCCTTTAGTTTGTTAGTGGACACATACAATTAAATGTAAAGCAAGACATTAAAACATAATTCATTAAAATGTGCTTTAAAGTAAAATGTTTCAATTAACAAGAGTGAGCTCTCTTTAAGAGGCTTTTCATTTCATTAATACTATGAAAAAAAAATATCTGCAAGTAGTTTTTCTTTTTACATATACTTTACACTGAAGTGCAGTTCAAGTCTACACTACAAGTGCACACTTCTTTTCTACACGGGATATAAGGCTTACAGCAATATTTTCAATGAATAACAGCTTAACTTTTCAGACAACACCAAAGTAAACAATTGTAAGGATTAGTTTTCTGGTGCTTTTTGTCCATTTTGGAGCATGATGACTTGAGTATTGAATATTTTTAATTTAATTTTATTCTAAATGTCTCTTTTTGTGTCCCACAGAGGAAGGAAAGTTATATTGGTTGTAATAAAATGAGGGTGAGTAGTGATGAAAGATGATCTAGGATTAACATGTTTGCAGAAACTATCCCTTAGTGTTTGTAATGAATACACTCCACGTGGCTATAGATAAAGTGCATCTGTAATCACTTAATAACTCATTTTGTGAGAGCGATGCCAGGATACTTGACAGCATGTGCTTATAAATCTGTGCATCACTGTAATATGAAACTGCATTTATGCTGATGGTCTGGCATAAAACCCAAATTAACTGGATAGAGTTGGGACAAACTGTTCTAGCAGTAGCATCTGTCTCACACACAGCTAATCTGTCATGAAGGACTTGTGTGAGTGCAATGATATCACCTCCATGAAAGCATGAAAGACCTATGGAAAATATATGCAAGCACATTTATGTATGTATGTATGTATTATTTATTTATGTATTTGTTAGTTAGTTTGTTTGTTTGTTTGAAGTAAATGTAAGTGAGCATGATTGCATGAAAATTGTTGTCATGCATTTGCACTGATGATGAAATTGAAAACTAAACCTTCTTTCACTTCCTTTTAAAAATAGCATTCAATGCATTTGGCAATAAAGATGAGTGCCAATGCTTTGTCTCCAGAAAATATATTTTGGATTATTATTTCGATTTTTTTATACCAGGACCCTGAAACTAACACACAGATTATCAATTAAATAGTAAAAAATAAGTAATTTATAAATGCCTAGGGTTCATTCCAAACATAATGAAAGCATTTAGTTAACATACAGTCCACAGCTGGAAGCAGCTTCCAGAAGACGTCAGATGTGCGTAGGAACATTCAAGTCCTGATCGAAAACACATCTGTTTTCCTGTGCATTCGTCCCTCTATAAAGTAGCTACAGCTGCACTTTACTGAATACACAGCACTTTTATACTTCTTTCCCTTCGGTTGATTTAATTGATTTTTTCTCTCTTATTTCTATGTTATTAAATAATTTAAATTAACTTTTAAATGTTCTTTGTTCTCTTTCTGTTTATAATGCAAATATAAAGAACTTTGAAATGCCATTTATTAAATGTTTTGTATAAATAAACTTGGTGTATTCTTAAAGTTGTTTTAGTGGTGAAAGGTTGATGTGTAGTGTTCTGCTATATTGCTATAGTGTTCTGATGGGCTTGTTTTTCAAACAGCTGATAAAAACATCACAATAATCCGCAAGTAATTCACACAACTTCAGTTCATCAATTAATTGTGAAGTGAAGAGCTGTGTATTTGTAAGAAACAAATCCATCATTGGGGCATTTTAAACCATCTCTTCTGGCCAAAATAAGAGCCTATAATCCATAATAACACTTCCTCCATCTGCTGTTGTTTTCTAGCCTCACAGTCCACCAACATGCTTGATTGGCACTGTTTTGGACTGTGCATATTTCAATTCTCAGTCAGATGAAACATGTTATTCACTGGAGAAAGTAATATGGATAGAGGACTCGCATTTTAGGCAGAAGCTGTTTGAAGTAAAACATATTTTAATGATAACTTTGTTTTTTACAAACACGCAGCTTTTCACTTCACAAGATGTTAACTGATGGACTGGAGTGGTGTGGATTATTGTGATACTTTTATCAGCTGTTTGGACTCTCATTCTGATGGCACCCATTCACTGCAGAGGATCCTTTGGTGAGCAAGTGATGTAATGCGACATTTCTCCAGATCTGTTTTGGTGAAGAAACAAAGTGAAATTATCAACATAATTTCGGGAGGAGTACGCACATCTAGTCTTCCAATTAATATCAGAGTATAAAAACAGCCTCTTCCCACTTCCGTTGTTAGTTCTTTTGCCATCTCTCCACCTCCCCATCTCCTTCAATTTGGTTAGGGTTAGGACCTAATCCTTCAATTTGCTGAATAAGAGCCTGTGGTGATATAACACATGTAAGCTCAGAGATTGAGCTCAGAGGAGAAGTCACTCATTTAAGCTCCTGAATGAAGAGATTTACTGTGGCCTCTTTTCGGGCTTGATGGCTTTGTGTGGAGTTTGGGCACTGGAGTGAAAATCATGAGCACTCTTTTGCTAATACCAATGCTATACAAACATACAACTGCTGTGTCATTAATAGTGCTTGGTCAGCCTACAATCACCATACATTTACTTACTCACAGGAGACTACACAAACCTTATCTGTGTAAGGAATGCATTTGTAATTCGTTTATGAATGTCACTGTGGGCCATAAAAGCTTCCACATCACTTAGGCAAGAAATAAAAAAGACTCCAAAAATCAATTTTTTTTAACTTCTCAATAAAAAGAAAAAAAGAAAGAAAAGGATTATAATTTATTTTCATGCACTGTCATTCGGTAGGATTTTTACTTGTTTTAGGTTATGCTGACCCAGACTGCATTTATGTGTCAGCAAAAATACAGTAAATATTATTAAATAGTATAACAAAATGTACAATAGCTGTTTTCTATTTGATAATATATTTTTGAATAAGAATTTTGAATGAGAGAATTTGAATAAGAATTTTAAGCATCATTACTCCCGTCTTCAGTGTTACATGATCCTTCAGAAATCCTTCTAATATGATGATTTGATGATCAAGAAACATTTCTTATAATTATAAATGTTGATAATAGTTGTGCTGTTTCATGTTTTTGTAGAAACCTTGATTTTTCAGAATTCTCTGATTAATAGAAAGTTCAAAAAGACAGAATGTTTGAAATATAATTTTGACAGTCTTTACTGTCAGTTTTTTTTCTAATGTTTTCCTTAGACACAACCCCGTCCACACAGTGTTTGCTAATGCTACAGGTAATAGAAAGAAAACACATATCCATCTAATGTTATTGTTGTTATTGAATCATCACTTTTCACTGTAATAAAATAAAGCCGAGTGGTGCAGCATGAAAATTGTCTGCATTGGCATCATTTATAATATTCAGCCCCAGCTGAGCTCCCTCATAAACTCAGCTGTGCCTTTTACCATTGTGTTGTCTCTATTCCTCCATTTATAGGCCCTTTATCTCTCTGTTGGTCACTGTCTCAGTGGGATTCTGGGTAATTCAGCTGTGATTTTCCACAATTCAAGGTAATGTGCTTCTTTGGCATGACAATGAGATCAGATGGCTCATATCCACCTCACCCCATGAGAACGGTCCCGTGTGGCAGGGCTGCTGGAGCACTGTGATGCCTTCTCTATAAGCCAAACCATCGCCCCAGTCTGGAGGCCTATAAATAATAGGTGTGTGTGTGTGTGTGTGTGTGTGTGTGTGTGTGTGTGTGTGTGTGTGTGTGTGTGTGTGTGTGTGTGTGTGTGTGTGTGTGTGTGGTGTGTGTGTGTGTGTGTGTGTGTGTGTGTGTGTGTGTGTGTGTGTGTGTGTGTGTGTGTGTGTGTGTGTGTGTGTGTGTGTGTGTGTGTGTTGGACTGCACATTTGCACACACTTCTCCATTGATTGCTACAGTATGTAAACATCATGTCGACTGGGAAGCCTGACGGAGTGACTAACAGCAATCAATTCACATCTACGAATTTGCCATGAAGAAAATAATCACAAGTTCACGTCAGCAACCCTATTCATAACAGCTGAACTGTAAGTGTATCATACCCATTAACAGAGAGACATGAGGTTAAAGGCACCCTGTGGGTGAAGAGGAATTTTTATTCTGGCTCATTTATATAATTAATTAAAAATCTTTCATTGCTAAAAAATCTAAATGGACAGTCGCATCCGCTCTTGCTTTCTTCCTGAAGGCATATCCTGCTCTATATAGTTCAAGCAGAAAATAGTGACATGTACATTATTAGATAACATCCACCAAACGATGAAGTGACCTCATGAGTCCTACATTAAACTTGGTGTGTTATGCAAAGAGTCGTCTTACATCACAAGCTCTTTAAGCTATAATCACACTTGAAAACTCAAAGTGATTCAATAAGTTAATGTACAAAACTAGGTAAAATTCCCTCTGGAATTCCTTCTGCCAATAAAAAGAACAAATTCAGCTCATATTTAAATGGAAACAAGATTTGACTAGCAAAAGCAAGTATTTGCATAATTGCAAAACAAAAAGATACACACCAGTTGGGAAATATGACTGCGGAAAGTGGGAAATTCCTCACAATCAACTAATCTCTTATCTAATATAACCAATTCAGATTATCATGGATACTATTTCTTACAAAATCCTCTGATTTGATGAATATATATATAATCTCTAATTTTAATAATATATATAGAATCTCGTCAAGCAAAACTCAGCACTACAATGGCAGTAACAAATGAATATCATTTTTTTTAAATGTATCTAAATATATATCAAATAATGTGTGTTTTTTACATTCAAATGGCTTTTACTGTATACTGTGCAATGCATCAGGGTATATTGATAATTGATTACACAATCAGCTCAATTGGATCTTATGTTCTAATAATGTCTCCATCATAGAGACAAAAAAAGAATAAGCTTAGGGCAAACTGACAGCAATGTCTCTCACATCCTGCTTACGCAACCACTGAGTTTAACTCAACTTAACCTGAGGCATCAGAGTGAGAGCGGATACAGCCAGAGACAGAAGGACAATGAAGAAGGCGGGAATGAAAAAGAAGATGCAGAGAACAACAGCGTCACTGAACTGTGCTGCTGAGACCTCAAGGCAACGTAGCTGATTCTGAAGTAAATGCACTGCAAAAAGCAGTAGTTAAAATGACTTACGGTCCCAGGCCACACATTTATATAAGAGTGAAAACTGACGTCAGTGGTATGGGGAGATAAGAGGTTTTTACAGAAAATGACAAGTTAACTATAATCAAGATACTTAGTTGACAAATTAAAACAGATTTGAAACTGGATAAAACAATAAACAGCCACAGAAAACTGTGTAGCAATAATTGGGGACATTGAGTGCCTCTGTGAGTCTCATAGTAACCTCAGAGACCCAATTACTGTAGCGGCAGTTTCCGATAAAACTTTGCCTTGACTAGGTCACCCAAAGATATCTCATTCACATTAAAGTTGTCTATTCAACGGCTCATAATCCCAGCACTCACACCACATGAATTCATGCAGAGTGCAAGAACTGCGGTGGCCGAGAGAGCTCAACGCGCTGCAACTTCAGAAAACACACGCAAATAGAAAAAGCACCAGCAAATCAAGAAAATATTTTTATCAGTTTGACAGCAGATGGTGAAAATGCTCACAACACAAACAAATAAAAAAACACACTGCAAATACTCACAATACAACCAAATAAATTGTATTTGCAGCGCGTTTCTTTTTTGGTTGTGTTGAGAGCATTTGCAGCGTGTGTGTTGTTAAATTGAGGAAAGTCGTTTTCTTAATTTGCAGGTGTTTTTTTCTATTTGCAGCACGTTGAGCTCTCTCGGCCACCGTAAAAAACTGATTTTTGCTGATTGCCAAATGCTATATAGTCTGCATGGCTGCAATTCCTCACATGTGATGACATTATACCATAACAGAATGAAATACAGTTGGGACCATACTTTTCTCCCAGCTTGAGCAGTAGGCCCAAGAATGAAAACTCAGTCTTACTGGAAGGGATAATAGGGCCTAAGAATTTACATAAGCTTTCATTTAGAGCAGTGCTGCTGTCAGAGAGTGAACAATGTGATGGGTCCGAGAGCGAAACACTGAAATACAGCTGGACAGATGTGGGGAGTAACTAGATACATGTTACAGAATTACAAAATAAATGTGTTACACTTTATTAAGGTGTCCTTGTTACAGTATAATTGTATATTTATGTACTGAGTAATATTAATTAACTACATGTACTTACTTTATGGTTAGGATTAGGTTGTGTCTTTTGACTTGCATGCAATTATGCATAATTAATTGTTTTTATAATAGTAAGGACATGTAACATGTGTAACAAGGACACCTTAAAATAAAGTGTTACCAATAAATGTAATTGTAATCAGTTACAGTAACTGAGAAAAAAAATGTTTAGTTAAATTACAGTTACTTGTGAAAATGTTAATGATTACAAAGGGGATTACATCTGAATGTTTTCACAAACATACACCCACATCCAGATTTAATTGATTTATTTCCCAAATTGCATTGACTGCTCTAAATTATAAGACACCAATGTTTCAGGAGTTTAGGACACAGAATAGGACACATGCTTTTTCGATAACTGTTTTATTATCAACTATCAGTAGTGGTTACTCAGAACACTTTAGCAACCACATTGTTATGCCATATCAACTTAGCATTTTATAACATCATAGCAACTGCAATGCCCTTGCAACCATCTCAAACACCTTAGCAACTTCATATCAGTTCCCTAGCAACCATCTATCAATATTCTAATGGTCACTCAGAACACGTTAGAAATGGCATATATACTGCACAACATCCAAGGATTACAAATGACTTACTTCTTGCGTCAGACAAAGGCTGCATCTCGTTGCTAGTTTTACTTGATTTTAGTGCTGCGTTCGACACTATAGATCATGACATACTGATATATCGATACAAAACTATACAGGTATTCAAGGGCAGGCTCTAAGATGGTTTAGATCCTACCTATCGCTATTACTTTGTTTATTTAAACAGAGAGGCATCTCAATTATCACCAGTAAAGTATGGAGTACCACAAGGATCTGTCCTAGGTCCTCTGTTATTTTCATTATACATGTTGCCCCTTGGTAATATTATTAGAAAATACGGGATTAGTTTCCATTGTTATGCTGATGATACTCAACTATATATATCAACAAGACCAGATTAAACTTCTAAACTATCTAAGCTAACGGAGTGTGTTAAAAATATAAAAGATTGGATGACCAATAATTTTCTCCTATTAAATTCAGATAAGACAGAGATATTACTTATTGGACCTAAAAACAGTACACAGAATCTCTTGGATTACAATTTGCAACTAGATGGATGTACTGTTACTTCCTCAACAGTCAAAAATCTGGGTGTTATATTAGACAGCAACCTATCTTTTGAAAATCATATTTCCAATGTTACAAAAACAGCATTCTTCCATCTTAGAAACATTGCCAAGCTACGGAACATGTTAAGTGTTTCTGATGCAGAAAAGCTAGTTCATGCATTCATGACCTCTAGACTGGACTATTGTAATGCACTGCTAGGTGGTTGTCCTGCATCTTCAATAAACAAGCTACAGATAGTACAAAATGCTGCGGCTAGAGCCCTTACCAGGTCAAGAAAATATGATCATATTACTCCAATTTTACAGTCTCTGCACTGCCTACCTATTAAGTTTCGTATCAGTTACAAAATATTATTACTTGCCTATAAGGCCCTAAATGATTTAGCTCCTGCATACCTAACTAATCTTCTATCACGCTAAAATCCAACCCGCTCCCTAAGGTCGCAAAACTCTGGACTCTTGGTAGTACCTAGGATAGCAAAGTCCACTAAAGGTCCACTTCATATTTGGCTCCCAAAATCTGGAATAGCCTTCCTGATAACGTTCGGGGTTCAGACACACTCTCTCTGTTTAAATCTAGATTAAAGACACATCTCTTTAGCCAAGCATTCATATAATGCATCTCACAATCTTGTATTACCAGTCTATCTGAACAAATGCACATTATTATGCTTTAGCTTGGGTTATACTGATAATTTCATCCAGGGTTAATCCTGGATGGAACAACTGCTACGCTAATTGTCTTTATTGTTTCTATGTTTCTGCCACGGGATTAACATCCCGTGGTAGCTAGCAATTACACAAGCTTCAGTCTGGATCTAACCCTTAAACGATCTGAGATGACCGAACACCTGAGAAGAGACGATGACAACCCCTCGGAGGACCTCAGAGGAAGTCAACCATCAGCGATTATACTGACTTAACCAAATTTTGCCATAAATGGTGGATCAGCACCTAGAGACAACCTCTACAGCCCTGAATGTCAGCAGAGTCTAGGACACATAGATGATCCCCAGAGACAGATCTCCAGTGAGGAACTTGTCACCTAGACAGCCATCGGGAAAAGACCCCTGGAACCAGTGGACCACTTACACTCTGACTTTGCTGCAGTTGGAACAAACTACTGGTTCGTCTGGCTGGAGGGGAACTGGCACCCGACTGAGCCTGGTTTCTCCCAAGGTTTTTTCTCCATTCTGTCACCGATGGAGTTTTGGTTCCTTGCCGCTGTTGCCTCTGGCATGCTTAGTTGGGGAATCTTCATTTCCAGCAAAATCATTGACTTGATTGCACAGATATTATTTAAACTGAACTGAGCTGGACAATGCCATTACTAAATTCAATAATGCATTCAGCTGAAAATTGAGTGTTAAATCCTGTCATTTTACATTATTGACACAATTTGCCTATTTTGATACTGTGCAGTGCTTTGTTACAATTTGTATTGTTAAAAGCGCTATATAAATAAAGGTGACTTGACTTGACTTGAAAGCCTAACATCCATCTAAAACTTCTTAACAACTGCATAGCAGTGCCCTGGCAACACCCATAAACATCTTAGCAACTGTCTGCTAAGGCCCTAGCAACTATCTATCAACCCTAATGGTCACTCGGAGCACCTTAGAAACTGCATAGAAATGGTAAAGCAACCAAGAAGGCCCTGGCAACCATTTTAAACACCTTAGCAACTATAAAGCAGTGCTTTCACAACAACAAAAAAACACTGCCTAGCAACCACCCAAAGCACCTTAGCCACAATCTATCAATGTCCAATAAATTACTTAGAACACCCTAGCAACCACATATTAATTTCATATCAACAACCCAAAACATCGTAGCAACTGAAACTATCTAGGAACAAAAAAAACACCTTCACAAGTGCCTAGCAACCACCCAGAGCACCTTAGCCACTGTCCATCAGTATCCTAGTGATTACTTGGAACACCCTAGCAACCACATATCAATGCCAAATCAACAACCTAAAACACCTTAGCAACTGCAACTCCCTAGCAACAAAAAACACCTTAGCAACTGCCTAGCAACAACACAGAGTACCTTAGAAACTGCAGCTCCCTAGCAACTATCTCACGTACCTTAGCAACCTTACAGCAATGTCCTGGGCAATAACAAAGAACACATTAGCAACTGCCTAGCAACCATCCTCTGCCCATTAATGCTCTAGGGATTACTCATACTTTAGAAACCACATATCAACACCATGACAACTACCTAGCATCCTTAGCAAAGGCCTAGCAACTGACTAGCAACCATATGTGATGTACATGTAAGGAATAATTGACGAAAGGCCGTTTAATTATTAGAAAAATAATGCACACCAGAGGTGGTGATGCGGCCATGACGCGAAGCGGAGTTATCTAAATTCTAATAATTCAACGGCCCAGTTGTCAATTATTCCGCTTATACTATGGTTGCCACACCTCAAGACATCAATCAGATGATATATTTCAAGGGATTTGTCCGGTTTTTGTACTTAAATCGCTATTGTGAGTAGGATTATTTATATTATCTATTATATTTTATTACTCATCCATCGCCTCAGTTGCTAATTCCAAAAGGTCATTTTAAAACCTAGTAACGGAGGCTTGAGCCGTTGATAGACAAATGACAAATGCAGCTAATAACTAAGTTATGAGAGAGAGAGAGAGAGAGAGAGAGAGAGAGAGAGAGAGAGAGAGAGAGAAGAGAGAGAGAGAGAGAAAGGGAGAGATTGAGCAAGCGTGAATTAGCCTACCTCTCTGAGTCTGTCTCTCATCAGTATTCGGTAGCATCCTAGTGAAACTTTAAGTTTAATTCCTCACGAACAGTGCCGTTGTTATCTCGCTTCGCTTGTGAGAAATGTCATGTACTTTTAAGTTGCTAAACTATTTATTGACAAAGTCATCAGAGCAGTGCTAACAACATTAGCGCATACGTTTTCATGCATGTAAACTGTGTGTGTGTGTGTGAGGGAGAGAGAGCGGGATAAATAGATTATGTGCTTTACGTACATAATAAAAAGTAATTTTGTGGCAAAAGAATGAAGAGTCGTTTTTGAGAGAGAGATTGAGAGAGAGAGATGTTTCCCTGAAAATAATTGCACACCTCAGAACGTTCGTCAGCCAATCAGATTCAAGCATTCAACGGCCCCGTTGTATAAAATGTTTTAGTAATGAGTTTTGCAGAGGCAAACATCACTGGTATCATCTTCAGACAATCTATATTGCTATATTTAATATTTGAGAGAACAGACATAAAACAGTGCTACGTCAAAGAGCAGATTTTCTAGCTAATGCTTTGACATGCCTGCAGGCATCTCTAGTAAAATACTTTAGGGATTTCAAATGTTGGATATGCTCATACGCTAGTGTGCTTATGGCCATCCACACACTGTAAAGTATCAGGAGTGACAACCGCATTTAAATACAGTAGTGAAACCCTAAATTACAGTCTCATGTGTGTTTGGAACAGAACTTGCTCTCGAAACTGCGATGACTGACACCCTGGTAACCATCATTTTGCCCTTAGGTATCCACTGTTTTTGACCAAAGCAATGTTACAGTGACCAAAGACTCATTAAGTTCAGCGATTTTAACTAAACCAGCATTGACAGAGCAGTTGTGTTTTGTTTATGTTATAAGGCTACTTAGAAGCGCTCTTGAAGGTTTACCATGTTCACCTCTTATAATAAGCATCTTGGGCTTTCTTGTTTGGGCTCAGTTTATAAAATGATCCAGTTTATGGAGTTAACAAAGTTTAAGGTGGTATGTAGCTTATTATAAGATAACTCATTTGGATTTAAGTTTCTTTTAGCAAGATCTGGCAACAGATAGGATTAAGGTGGATTGATAACCAAATCAAATTTAGCTGCTGTGTGTATGTGGCCATATAATGTTGTATAAATCCGATTGTCACTGTCCCTTTATTAAAGCCTAATCCTGTTCTATAAGCACACAGTTCAAGAATTTACAGGAGCGACAACTGCATTCTACAATCGAATTAACTCCTGAGAAATTCAGGAAGTGATAACCATAACCACATTTACAGATATTGTGCGCAGTGTGTACGGAACTGAGCTCAGCAAATAGTTATTAATGAAATATTTAAACAGGTATCAGAGCTGTGTCTCTTCTTTATGTGCAGTGTAAGTAATCACAGGGTATGTTTTGACTCATTAGTGTTTCCAAATTTTGCTACACAAAAAAAAGAACAAGCCCATAAGAAACTCAAAAACATTATCTCAGAAATAATCTAAATACCAAAATTTAGCCACCCGTACCTGTCTACTTTATGAACACCATAATCTGGATCACTTTATGAATTACACTTAATCAGCGGATACCAAACATGCCAGACGTCAGAACGTTGCTGTTGGTTAGCAGGGTGTTAATCATTGCAGTTTTGAGAATGAGTTCTGCTCCATAATGTAAGAAAAATTGATGAAGACGTCGAAGATCTTGATGAAAAATAATATTTTAATTACAGCGTAGCATTGACAAAGTACAAACAGCACTTCGGATTCAGCGGAGTCTAAATAAATCCAGAAATCCTACAGCTCAAACGTTTTACACTGTATTACGTTCATCTTCCCGCTCAACATGTAAATTAAGTTTTGTTTTAAATGTAAATTGTAAATGTGTTCTCTGCATTTAACCCATCCAAGTGCACACACACTTGGAGCAGTGGGCAGCCGACACAGCAGCGCCCGGGAAGCAGTTGGGGGTTTGGTGCCTTACTCAAGGGTCTCATCTCAGTTGTGGACAATTCCTACCGGAGCCGAGATTCAAACATTAGAGCCACAACCTCGAGTTACAAGTCACCGCCGACGATTTACCTATCCTCTATCCTTTAGAGCGTTGATGAAATTAACATGGAAAAAAGTAAAAAACTGAAGTCATTGCATTTGGAAACAAAGATGAAGTTCTTAAGGTGAATTCATACCTTGACTCTAGGGGTCAAACAACTAAAAATCAAGTCAAAAATCTTGGAGTGATTCTGGAGACAGACCTTTGTTTTAGTTGTCGTGTTAAAGCAGTAACTAAATCAGCATAAAATCATCTCAAAATCATTGCAAGAATTAGAAGTTTTGTTTCCAGTCAAGATTTGGAGAAACTTGTTCATGCCTTTATCACCAGCAGGGTGGATTATTGTAATGGTCTCCTCACCGGCCTCCCAAAGAAGACCATTAGACAGCTGCAGCTCATCCAGAACGCTGCTCCCAGGATACTGACTATAACCAGAAAATCTGAGCATATCACACCAGTCCTCAGTCCTTACACTGGCTTCCAGTTACATTTAGGATTGATTTTAAAGTACTTCTTCTCATTTATGAATCACTCAATGACCTAGGAACTAAATACATTGCAGATATGCTTTACTGAATATAAACCTAACAGACCACTCAGATAATTAGGATCGAATTCAGAAATACCAAGGGTCACACAAAACAAGGAGAGTCACATTTTGCCGCCCGCAAAACAAGGAGCTAAAACATTAGCCACATTTAAATCCACACTCAAAACTCCACGTTTAGCTATTTTGCCGTATAATCATTTTCCCGCAGTTAAAGTTTTATATAATTTTGTTTTTAGTTGTTTTTTTTATTCCATGTTTTATTATTATTTTAATCAGCTTCTTTTATGTAAAGCAGAAGAGTCCTATATAAATAAACTTGCCTTGCCTTGCCTTCTATAAAAGTTTGAGATGTGCTGATATTATTTGATGGTAGTTAAAACATTACCTTTCCCTCGCCACATTTAAATCCATACTCATTTTTCGGCTTTGAAACTGTTCGCAGGACCCCCGCAACGGTCATGCTACGGGAGTAGATAAGGATATCATCATTGTAGACGAGTACGAACCGATGAAGATACTCCCAGAGAACCTCATGCATAAAATCCTGGAATACGGTAGGGGTTTTACTAATCCATACGGCATGACGAGATACTCATAGAAGCCAGTAGGGGTAATGAAGGCGGTCATCCACTCAACCCCCTCACATATCTGGATGAGGTTGTACGCGCTGCGGAGATCTAACTTGGAGAAGACAGTGGCTCCGTGGAGATGTTCCAATGCCGCTGGGACGAGGGGAAGTGTATAACAGAATTTGACTGTTATCCTGTTCAGCGCCCGGTAGTCGATACAAGGCTTCAAACCTTCTTGGCCACGAAGAAAAAGCTTGAAGCAGCAGGGGACGTAGAAAGGCAGATATAGCCTTGATGTAAAGCTTCCTCGATATACTCCTCCATGGCTTTCTGTTCTGGGAGTTACAGTGGATAAATATTACCACAGGGCACTGGCTCACCTGGAAGCAGATCTAATGCACAGTCCCATGGCCATGGTAACTGGGAGGCTTTCTTCGGGCAGAATACATCACTGAAGGGGGCATAACAGGTGGGAATATCAATTGACTGTTTCTCGACGGGACTCTCGATGGAAGTGGAGTTGACAGTGTTTGTTTCAGGCTGAAGAGATGATGGCTGAGGAGTGTGAGGGAAACATGTACTGCCCCACTTCAGGACCTCACAAGTTCTCCAGGGTATGAAGGGATCGTGTTGTACAAACCATGGGTGCCCTATGATCACATCAGAGGTGGAATCCTCCAGGACCAGGAGATGCAGAGTTTCCTCGTGTAACTGTCCCACTTGTAAGTGAAGAGGTCCCACGCTGTTACGCTCATGTTTACGGCTGAGTGGTCTACCGGTTACCGATTGAACCTGGTAGGTGGTTTTGGTGGTAGTAGTCGGGAGCTTGAGCTGGCGGCAGAGATTACCGGAGATGAAGTTCCCGGCTGACCTGGAGTCAAGAAGGGCGTGTACTGAAAGGAAAATTCCGGAGGCAGTAAGCTTCACAATAGAGGTGAGGGGCTGCATATTGATTATTGATGGCTTAATGACACTCACCATGGGTCTTTTTGGACGAATTGGGCATGCTGCGATCACATTCTCACCAGCTCCACAGTACAAACATAAGCCCTGGGTCAGTAGTCTCTGCCGTTCCGCAGAAGAGAGTCGAGTACTATCTCCTTGCATAGGCTCATGACCTGGTTCTGGAGGGCTGATGGTGTCTGGCCGGCAAAGGAGTGGAGCATATAATGACAGTTGATGTTCTTCAATGCAAGATTGCATATGGGTGGAACATTGGATGGACTGCTGTATAAAATATCCCAGACCATAGGAGTCTTCATAGGCAGCGAGCTGAAGCCGCACTCTCGGTTCTAATCCCTGCCGGTAGGTTGTGAGGAGCAAGTGCTCATTCCAGCCTTTGGCCGCTGCGAGGGTTCTGAACTTAAGAGCATAACCATTAATAGGAAGAGAGCCCTGGCGGAGATGGTAGAGTTGTTCGCTGACAGAGGTATCGCCTGCTGGTCTGCCAAAGACTTCTCGGAAACAGGCAACGCAATTATCAAAAGAGAGGGTTATAATACCAGCTTGTGACCAGATGGTCTAGGCCCATTGGAGCGCTCGACCCGGCAGCAGGGAGATCAGGAAGGCAATATTATAGTATCAAGGGCTATGGAACAGTTCTTGGATTGATGGGGATTGTAACCTTGTTTCTTTCCCGCAGGAGATCGTGGGATGGAGACTGGAGATAACACACACCTCTGATGAAGAGCAGAGACAAGATCCACAATGATAAGGCACCTGGTACTGATGTTGGAGCGAGGAGCAGAGACACACACTGAAGGAGACACAAAGGGTAAGTATACAAGGGAAGTATTTCTGGATAGCGCTTGAATGGCATTAGAGTGAGTTCACTTCGTAGAAACGAGACTGGACACAGAGTGAAGTGAGATGTGTGCTTATGAAGGAGTCCTGATGAGAGTGTTAATTCCAAACAGGTGCATGCAGTTAATACTCAGGTGACTGCGTGCGCTGTGATTGGATGCTGAATGAGCCTGGCCGATCTGTGACACCTGAGACTATAGTGTGTACGTGACCCGAGTACCCGTACTTGGAGTACCCGAGTATGTCTGTATACAACATTGCACTTTATTTATTTATTTATCATGTAATTTTCTATCACATGGTATACACTATGCAAAACTTTGGAAAGGTCAGTGTAAGTGTAGAAACAAGTTTCTTAAAGTCCTAAATGTGCCAAAGGGTGTCTTTCCACTCATTGACGTCTCCATTTATCATCCGGGCATAGCATAATAATACGAAACTGTAAGCACATGAGAGTTAAAAACCACTGTGTGACGAAATGTATCCATACTGTCTGGCTCGGCTAGTTCATCCACAGCACCTCGAGCACTGTGATGTCAAGGTCTGGCGTTTAAATGAAATATGTTTTCATGAAAGCATGAAAGGCCCATTTCAGATGGCGTGCATGTGACAACCCCTCTGTACATTTGTGTTTACTTTCAAACCCCCAGGGTTGTCGCCACATGATGTTTATATGTGTGTATGGGACGTTAGTTTGTGACATGTACATTCTTACTCCACTGGGACACTCCAACTGCATATTTCACATGAACGTGAAACGCGACCTCACTAAGATAACAATTATTTGTGAGAAGACAAGAGGAGGCCGAGGGAGAAACAGAAACAATGATACCCCAGGAGATATCACTCTACTGGCTCAGGTATCGCAATGCAGTGTTCCCTTTGTGAAAAATGAAGAGGTGCTCTCCACTTTTCTTTATCAGAAAGTTCCAGAACAGCCCCTCTCTTTTTGTCTCCCTTTCATTTTCTGAACAAAGTTCAGTATTTGTACAGTGTTTTATTCAGGAGCTTAAAACATACTGAAAATCTGCTGTGGGATTCAAAAGAAGATATTTTTGCTTCAAATGTTTTTGTAAATTATGAAAATGAAGACAGGTGAATTAGGGGAGCTATTTGAAAAAAAAGAAGCACATTTAAGTAATAATGGAAATTAAATATTTAAAAAAATATGTACTCATGTGCAAACCAAATGTTATGTTTAAAAAAAAAAAGCATGTTAATTGGATTTAAATAAAAATTTATAATAGTATATGTGAATATTAATCGCAGTTAGCTGAAATTTTGAGTGTTTTTTGACTGACTCAAGTATAAGCTCATCTTTATATGTAGTTAAATTAATTATATTGTCTTTATCTTCTATTGAAGATATTCTGAAGAATGTTAGTAACGAAACAGTTGAAGACATTGACGTCCATAGTACTGAAAAAATACTATGGAAGTTAATGGCTAACATAAATTGTTTGGTTACCAACATTCTTCAAAATATATTATTTTGTTACCAACATTCTTCAAAATATATTATTGTTCAACAGAAGAAAGAAACTCATACAGATTCAACAGAAGAAAGAAACATACAGATTGAACAGAATTTAAATTTTATGAGTGAACAGAATTTAAATTTTAGGTTGAACAGAATTTAAATTTTAGGTTGAACTATAATATAATTTCTACTGATAATTGTATGTCATGCACTTAAATATATTTGAAACTACATATTTGTAAGGATTACAAATTGTAAGGATTGCACTACAATTTAGTGCATTTAAAATATGTTAACTTCAAATGTAATACCGAATAACACACTACATTTAAAATTATAATCAAGTATTTCACATGTGCTAGTATACCAGTCAACACATCAAAATAAGTTTAAAGCAAATATATAAAAACAATATATTATAGCAAAATTATTTAAAATGTACTCTAAAAGTGTATTTAAGTGTGGTAACAATCAGTCATGAATGTAACTTTTTAAGTACACTTAAAGAGATAGTTCACCCAAAAAGGAAAATTGCGTTGTTAATTACACACCCTCACCGTAAGACCTTCATTCATCTCCAGAACACAAATTAAGATATTTTTTATGAAATCTGAGAGGTTTCTGACCCTCCATTGACAGAAATGGAACTACTATGTTCAAAGCCCTGAAAGGTACCAACAGTGACAAAATGGTCCATGTGACAACAGTGGTTCAACCGTAATTATATGAAACTACAAGAATACTTTTTCCACACAAAGAAAACAAAATGAATGCCTTTATTCTACAATTTCCTCTGTTCTGTGTCAGTCTTCGACTTGTTTTCATGAGAGTACCTCGATGCATGCATGTGATGCTGCTGACGCAGGAGCCGCCGTTCTGACGCAGAACGTCCATCTCTCTTATTTCTTTGTCTCTATATTCTGGTTCAAATAAGTAAGGCTGGGCAAAGAATTGCAAGATCATCCTCTCAGTGGACTGTTTTTATGAACAACATGCATCTTCCTCTGCTTGTAAACAAGGAGCAACACATCAAAGTTCTATGAAAGAATGCCAGTTCCTGCGTCAGCAGCAGCACACACATGCATCGTGATACAATCGTGAACACGCATCAAAGACTGACATGGAACACAATAAATTGTTGAATAAAGTTGTTATTTTAGTTTTTTTTTGCTCACAAAAATTATTCTCGTTGATTCACAACATTACGGTTGAACCACTGATGTCACATGGACTATTTTAACAATATCATTACTACCTTTCTGGGCCTTGAACATGTCACTTATACGTTGCTGTCAGAGATGAGCCTCCCTATACGAAGAATACGATGGGGCCCCCGAAACACCAGGTTGCCCCCTTGCTCCCAAAGATGTTTTAATTTTAGTTTCGTTTTTGAGTTTGGCCAGAGAATGATAATTTATTTGAATGTGATGTGCTGTCACCCTCTACGGAAAAATCAGTCAAATCATGTAATGTGAATGTCGTACAGTCTTTTGCTCAAAAAAAAAAAAAAAAGTTGAAAACGTATGGAGCCGCAGAAGAAATGAGCGCTTTCCGCGAATGCAATTTGCGACGGAGTGAAACAGTTCTTTCTTTCATCCCAACATCAGCCCCCCATTCTGCATAGGGCCCCCAGAAGTATAGGATCGGCACTGATAGCTGTCTATGAAGGCTCAGAAAGCTTTCGGATTTCATCAAAAATATAAATATTTGTGTTTCGAAGATGAACAAAGGTCTTACGGGTTTGGAACTATGGGTGAGTAATTAATTAATTAATTGTTTGATGAACTATCCCTTTAAGTGGCCTTTTATTTAAGTAATATTAGTATAAATATTAGTGCTGTCAAACGATTAATCACATCCAAAATAAAAAGTACAAACATGTATATATGGAAAAATATGTAGTTTGTATATTAAATATATTTATATATAATATAATAATGTTAATATATAAATGTATGTATTTCAATATTTTCAAAATATATACTGAATGTGTTTGTATTTATATATACAAAATAATAGTAAACAAGTAACACAAATATTTTAGTAAACAAAAACTTTTATTTTGGATGCAAATAATCATTTGACAGCACCAATATATATATATATATATATATATATATATATAGTATAGTGTTTATATTCAGTCTTGGGACTGTGGTAACAGCATGCTTTGTTTGCACATGACTAGTTCCGGTGGGCTGGAACCAGACACCAGCCTGTCAAAACTAGATCCTCTCAACTACCAGAGCGAGTACAACGGATTATGTTGTTAATGTTCTCTCTCCCTCTGTCAGATTCCACATGTTCACAGTTGTTTTGAGGGATGAGTGTATGAAGGGTCTCCAAAATAGAGCCTTCCCTATCCACACAGCACCTGCGGGGGTCACAACCTTTTTCTTTCTTTCGTTCATCATTGTTGGGAACTTATGCAAGAGCGGAGTGTAAAGTCAAAACAGACTGGGGATAAGTGCTGTGTGTTCTCAATGTAATGCAGCGATCTGCCGCTTACCAAGTAAAAGAGATGGCTCATTTCCTCAGAGTGTATTGAGGCAGACTGTAGAGCCACAGATTGTAATTGGAATCATGAAATATCTCCTCCCTCACGGATACGCTTGATTTAGTAAGTCCTCCTGCTTCTGCTCAATGGAGCATTTGTGTTGCTGCCAAAGAAAACAAGCTGCTCAAGGTGACAACAATGGTCAACAGACAGGCAGGTTTAATCAATATTTACCACAACACATCACATCAAAATACTGCATAATATTGCAAAGCCAATCATAGCCATTCTAATTTTAAGGATATCATATTTTAAAATAAATACATGTAATAATATCTCATGTTTAATGATTTCAGTTTATTTTTAATGTAATTTTGGTAACACTTTATATTAGTAAATACTATCCACTATTAACTAGTTGCTTATTAGCATGCATATTACTAGCATATTGACTGTTTATTAGTACTTATTAATGCATGATTAAATTCTAGATCCCTTAACCCAACACCATACCTAAACATAACTACAACATCAACTGCCTTACTATCTCATCAATAAGCAGCAAATTAGGTGTTTTTTGAGGGAAAACAAACACTTGCTGTAATATACATTTTTACATATTTAATACAACATTTTTATTGTTATTTTAACTATTTAAATGTTTAGTCACTATACAAAATAAAGAGTTGTGCATTTAAATTGACAAAACATTTTATTTGATTTTGATGAATTTCATCCTGTAGTGTAGTGTCTCTTCTTCAAAAGCCATTGTATCATCTACACACAAAAGCCATGCACTTAGGGGTTGCACAGACTAATCGACTAGTCGACTTCAGTGCCATGACGCTTTAAGCTTGACGTCAACTAGTCACTGCTCCTATAGAGGGCACAAAACTATAATAAATCCACATTTACGCTCCGTTTCCAAACAGTTAAAATTACGAATTAATTCATACTCTGAAAGCACTCCACAAAACACGTGTGATTATATTACTGGATGCTCGAAATTGAATGGCAGAATGCACGTTTTAAATAACTTATTGTACAGGTAAGTTATTCACATTCTAATCTAATGCACTGCTGCACTGTAACGCACACACATTGGCTACAGACAGTAGCACATACAACACATCACGCGCAGATCGCGAGCACAGAATCATTCAGCGAGGAAATGTATTGTCAACACTGTTCTGTGATTTCTCAATAAAATAGCTTAGAAACTGAAAAGTTCATTTCTTAATAACTAAATCCCACAGCTTCACTTCTAGTAGTAGAGAGACGCTGCCAGGTAGAAATAATTCACACACGCAACCACTCTCACTAATGCATTCATTCATATGAATGTAATCTTTACTGTACTACTTATCTGTATCTGATTTAGAACTAGCAGAAATCTGTGAGAAATATAACGACCCAAAGACTAAAGAACTGATACAAATAAGCTGTTATAGGAGCAATAGTCATGTGGGCAGTGCTGTGTCATATTTCATAGCTGTGCACAAGGTGTTTGTCACAGCTCCAGACTTATTTGTTCATTAATGACGTCATCAGCAACTCGACTTTGACTTGACTTTCATCACATAAAAGTCGACTTTAAAAAATCAGAAGTCATTCAATCCCTAGCGCTTATTAATATGTTGACATACTCACTGTGTGTCTCACTGTCATCACTGTCACAAAAGACAGGCTGTCTTCACATTATGCAACCATTTTCCCTAGTTAGGCTTAGGGAAGTCGTGGCCTAACGGTAGAGAGTTGGACTCATAATCGAAAAGTTGCGAGTTCGAGTCTCGGTCTGGCAGGACTCATTGGGGGGAGTGAATGTACAGTGGTCTCTCCACCTTCAATACCACGACGAGGTGCCCTTGAGCAAGGCACCGAATCCCCAACTACTCCTCGGGCGCCGCAGCATAAATGGCTGCCCACTGCTCCGGGTGTGTGTTCACTTGGATGGTTAAATGTAACAGTAAGATGTGCTAACCAGTGATGTTATTGTTAACTAAAACAACAAATACATATATTAAAACAGTCATTTATATGAAACAAAATTAAGTACATTATAAATATTATATAATGTAAATATAAAAATTAGAAATTTTGTTTTGGCAACTAACTGAAATTAAATTATCTAAGGTTTTAAAATTTGTAGTTTTGAAGTACTAAATTGACTAAAACTAAAATAAAAATAGAGATAAGCATTGGTTGAAAAACGAAATAAAAAAAACAATGCTAAAATTAAAAGCAAAATAATAATAATTATTATTATTATACTACAATTAGTATCAAATAAATATTGGTAACACTTTGTCGTGGGGGTCCCCATTAAACATTCTACTAACTAACTTTGCAATTAAATGTCAACTTGCAGTCATTAGCATATTCGACTGTTTGCTTAATATCTGCTAATACTTTATTTTAATGATCACCCATTATTTATTTATTTATATTTATTTAGTAATTTAGCAGATGCTTTTATTACAGCTATTGGTAGCCAGTGAAAATTGATGTACAGAGGTGTGACATGCGTTCTTTTCGGCTTATTAAAGATTAATCTTGCAGCAGCATTTTGGATTAATTGTAGAGGTTTGATGGAACTGGCTGAAAGACCTGACAAGAGATCATTGCAATAGTTCAGTCTGGACAGAACAAGAGCCTGAACAAGGAGTTGTGTTGCATGTTCCGAGAGAAAGGGCTTGATCTTCTTAATATTATATAATGCAAATCTACAGGACCGGGGAATTTTAGTAATGTGGTTTGTGAAATTCAGCTTATCATTAATCACAACTCCAAGGTTTCTGGCTGTTTTTGAAGGAGTTATGGTTGATGAGCCTAATTGGAAGGTGAAATTGTGATGAAACGATGGGTTTCCTGAAACCACAAGCAGCTCTGTCTTAGCTAGGTTGAGTTGAAGGTGATGGTCCTTCATCCAGCAAGAAATGTCTGCTAGACATGCTGAGATGCGAGTAGCTACCGTCGGATCATCAGGATGTAATGAGAGGTAGAGTTGAGTGTCATCAGCATAGCAGTGATATGAAAGCCATGTTTCTGAATGACAGAACCTAGTGATGCCATGTAAACAGAGAAGAGAAGTGGTACAAGAACTGAGCCCTGTGGCACCCCTGTAGCTAGATGTTGCGACTTGGATACCTCACCTCTCCAAGATACCTTGAAGGACCTATCTGAGAGGTAAGAGTCAAACCACTGGAGTGCGGTTCCTGAGATGCCCTTTCACGATAGGGTTGACAGGAGGATCTGGCGGCTGACTGTATCAAAAGCAGCAGACAGATCCAGCAATATAAGTAATGAAGACTTGGAAGCCATTCTTGCAAGTCTTAGGTCTTCAACAACTGAGAGCAAGGCAGTTTCGGTGGAATGTCCATTTCTGAAGCCAGACTGGTTACTGTCCAGGAGGTTGTTCTGTGTGAAAAAGGCAGTGACTTGGTTGAACATTCCATTAGACATTCTGCTGACTATAAGTACCTTTGCAAGTACAAGTCAACTTACAAACCCAACATAACAGTCTACTAATGCTCTAATGAGAGTTGACATGTAGTTGCAATGGAGTTATATTAATAATAATAATAATAATAATAAAGCTGATTTAAAATATCAATGAATAATATAAGAGAATATAAATAATACTAAAATAACTCTGGTGCAAACAAATTTGTTCTCCAAAACGTATATAGTTTAAACTAATTTCATACTGACTTGAGGATTTAATTTACTTTGTGATATAACACCAAGTGACCTGTTTGCAATCTGAACTGTCGCCAACACACCTGTTTCAGTGCCTGCATGCATATATGATGAGGAGCTACTGTGATACTAGCATAAGTATGACACAGCTCTCTCACTCCAAGGTTTCTGGCTGTTTTTGAAGGAGTTATGGTTGATGAGCCTAATTGGAAGGTGAAATTGTGATGAAACGATGGGTTTCCTGAAACCACAAGCAGCTCTGTCTTAACTAGGTTGAGTTGAAGGTGATGGTCTTTCATCCAGCAAGAAATGTCTGTTAGACGTGCTGAGATGCAAATAGCTATTGTCAGATCATCAGGATGGAATGAGAGGGAGAGTTGAGTGTCATCAGCATAGCAGTGATATGAAAAGCCATGTTTCTGAATGACAGAACCTAGTGATGCCATGTAAACAGAGAAGAGAAGTGGTACAAGAACTGAACCCTGTGGCACCCCTGTAGCTAGATGTTGCGACTTGGATACCTCACCTCTCCAAGATACCTTGAAGGACCTATCTGAGAGGTAAGAGTCAAACCATTGGAGTGCGGTTCCTGAGATGCCCTTTCACGATAGGGTTGACAGGAGGATCTGGTGGTTGACTGTATCAAAAGCAGCAGACAGATCCAGCAATATAAGTAATGAAGACTTGGAAGCCATTCTTGCAAGTCTTAGGTCTTCAACAACTGAGAGCAAGGCAGTTTCGATCGAATGTCCATTTCTGAAGCCAGACTGGTTACTGTCCAGGAGGTTGTTCTGTGTGAAAAAGGCAGTGACTTGGTTGAACATTCCATTAGACATTCTGCTGACTATAAGTACCTTTGCAAGTACAAGTCAACTTACAAACCCAACATAACAGTCTACTAATGCTCTAATGAGAGTTGACATGTAGTTGCAATGGAGTTATATTAATAATAATAATAATAATAATAATAAAGCTGATTTAAAATATCAATGAATACTATAAGAGAATATAAATAATACTAAAATAAGTCTGGTGCGAACAAATTTGTTCTCCAAAACGTATATAGTTTAAACTAATTGCATACTGACTTGAGGATTTAATTTACTTTGTGATATAACACCAAGTGACCTGTTTGCAATCTGAACTGTCGCCAACACACCTGTTTCAGTGCCTGCATGCAAATATGATGAGGAGCTACTGTGATACCAGCATAAGTATGACACAGCTCTCTCACTCACAAACCCTCCTTAAACCCATAATCCCTTTCATTACACAAGCACATAGCTGAAGGACTGTTGTATAACATCAAGACCACTACACTGCATAATGCTTTACATTAGACCCTCGCTACTCACCCCAGAGCCTATTCAGGATGGTATGACGACATTTGGCAGATCATATTTAACTAATTCCAAGATGATTGCCAATACCAAGAAGATATTTGTGATTTTTCATGGGGGATAAAGCAGCAGAACCTCTGCAGACCATCTGAAAACCATGATGTAAAGATATTGTTACGCTTTATTAATCAGACCAGTCTGAGAATTTATTGGATTTCTGAGAACTGCTGACGCATGAGTAAATATGGGCCTGGGCTATTTTAATGTCAGGTCATTTACATTTATGCATTTAGCAGACACTTTTATCCAAAGCGACTTACAGTACATTCCGGTTATACATTTTTGTCAGTATGTGTTCTCTGTGAATCGAACCCACAACATTTGCGCTGTTAACGCAATGCTCTAACCACTGAGCCACACAGGAACACACACAGGAACACGTAAAGGTCATCATTTACATTGTGTACAGCGCTAAACCCAACTCTCTTCTTCCGACTCACAGCAAAGTAACTCATTAATCTGAATGGCATAGTGCTAAGCTGTCATCTCTTCTCCGAGGCATGCTCATCTCTAAAAGGAAGTTTCCATCATGTCAGGATCACACTGTACATCAGCAGGATTTTTAAAGGTCAAACCTTAAAAGACACTGTGAAAATGGTCTTGCAAACCTGTCTGTCAAATAAAGACTCTCTATAATTGTAAATAATTGTTTGCAAAGTTATAATACATTGTAATACACAGTAAAATGGTTCGATCAAGCAAAAAAAAAAAAGCTGGAAAAACATTTTTTATTTTATATAAATTAAAATATTATATATTAAATATATTTTAATTTTAGTATCATTGAGATACTCTTATGACTTATGATTAATATTTTGAATGGGTCAGCTGATATTATCAGTTTTCATTTAAATTTTAGTTAAAGTTGATTGATTTTTTTATTAATGAAAATGAGAAATTGAGAAATGCTGCCTTGGCAACTAAGAATTTTTTATATTAATTGAATATATTATATTTTATTAATATTGGTATATTTATAATATTATGAATATCAATATATTCTACATGAATTCAGTTAAACTTTCTGTTATTTCAAATAAAAAAACAAATTTCTTATGAGAAGTTATAGTTGTCACGACTCCTGTCCAAGCACTACCTGTTACTCACACCAGAGGTCACTCGCTCACCACATGGACTCCTGCACCACACTAACGGGAGTCTGCTCCAGTGCCCCTGCCGGTTCCGTCCAGCACTCCAGTGCCCCTGCTGGTCCCGTCCAGCTCTCCCGAGCGTCCCCGAGACTCAGCGCTTCCAGAGCAACCCCTGGTGTCCGCGCTTCCAGAGCGTCCCTAAGCGTCCGCGCCTCCAGAGCACCACCCCGAGGTTGTGGAATTCCCCAAGGAATTTTTTTTTTGGGGGCCACCTGCCTACCGGCCCATGGAGTCCCCAGATTCGCCAGGGCTGCCCGAGTCCCCGGATCTACCATGGCCGCCTGAATTCCCTGCCTCGGTCCTTGAGACAATATATGCTCTCTCTGTCTCTTGTGTCTCAGTTTTTCCTAGGACCCAGTCTTCTGCCAGGGCTCTCTGCTCGCCATGGAGGGCGCCTACTCCGTCAGCTCCGCACTGGTGGGCTCCTGCTCTGTCTGCTCCGCCGTGGAGGTCTTCTGCCCTGTCTACTCCGCACTGGTGGGCTCCAGTCTCGTCTACTCCGTCCTGGTGGGCTCTGGTTCCATCTGCTCCGCCCTGGTGAGCTCTGGTCTCATATGCTCCGCCCTGTTGGGCCCCTGTCTCGTCTACTCCGCCCTGGTGGGCTCCGGTTCCGTCTGCTCCGCCCTGGTGGGCTCCGGTCTCGTCTACTCCGCCCTGGTGGGCTCCGGGCTCGTCTGCTCTGCCCTGGTGGGCTCCGGTCGCGTCTGCTCTGCCCTGGTGGGCCCCTGTCTCGTCTACTCCGCCCTGGTGGGCTCCGGTCTCGTCTGTTCAGCCCTGGTGCTCTCCGGTCTCGACTTTTCAGCCCTGGTGGGCTCCAGTCTCGTCTGTTCAGCCCTGATGGGCTCCGGTCTCTTCTGTTCAGCCCTGGTGGGCTCCGGTCCTGTCTGCTCTGCCTTGGCACCCTGCTCTGCTGGCGTTGCCTCGGTTCCTGGTCTTGTCACTTCCACATGGACGAATCCTGTCCAGGCACTCCCTGTTACTCACTCCCTGTGCACTCCCTGTGTGACGTCAGTGCAGTGCAATGCTCGTTTCCGACCATGCCTCATAATAAAGCCTTGCAAATGGATCCGCACGTCTCATGTCTTGTTTGCCCCGTAACAATAGTGATTAGTGTCTTAGTGTCTTTCTAAAATTATAGTGGATTTGGGTTTCCGCCATGACACTCGCTGTGAGAAATACCACAAGCGGAGTGATACAAAGGGTGAAAAGGTTGGAGTTCTGTTTTCACACTCTTATCAGCCAGCTGTTGTATGCACAGCCTTAAATACCTTGATGGATAAGATCAACACATGAACATTTAATGTACATTTTATAAAATCAATGCATATATGACAGAAATCAACAATCACCTACTGTACAGAAACCTTAGAAGCCGATCTATCAACCTCAAGCTACATTACAGGAACTAGATCTGCTATCTAAAGGATGTATTTAGAGAATTTGTCACCCTTCATATGGGATTATACTCACAGTACAGCACTGCTTTTGTACCTTTTGGTTTAAATAATGCATTATTATGACAAGTATGCACAGTCAGTTGGTCATGATCTAAACTAACTAAAACAAAAATAAATAAATAAATAAATAAATAAGAAGAAATAAAAGAACAATAAAATAGACAATAAAAAACCTTGACAAAAATACAACTCAATTACTAAAACTTAAACAAAAAATACAATGAAAGGCTGAATTGAAAAATATAAAATGAATGCAAATATGTTTTTTTTAATCAAACTATTACTAAAAACTGATAACAACAATAGTATCTTAATGACACAAAAATAACACTGACCTGCTAATATTTTTACAATGTTTTATAATTGCTGTACATTTATTTACAAAATGAAATAATGAATGGATTGCAAATGCCTTTAATGCATTATATAATTGAACCAAGAGAGACAGAGAGAGAGAGTACAAGAGAAAAGTAACCTCTCTGAAGTCTAGCACATGCTTCTCACATGGATTTACAATAATCCTTCATTCCTAATCTGGAATGAATGGCGAGTCTTTCTTAGAACTCAACAATGTCCCAAGCTCAAAAGTTCATAAAGCCTGAAGCATGTGCAAATGCAAAATATAGCATATATAGCAAACAATAAAAAATAAAGCTTCTTTATTGGCATATGTGGTTCCATGAAGAACCTTTAACATCCATTGACCCTTCCCCCAATTCACAGAAGGTTCTTTACAGTGGAAAAAGTTTATTTAGAAAATTAACATGTTCTTAACACTAAGAAAAAAATTATGGATCTTTTAAAAACAGTCCCCTGAAAGCTATGAAAACCTCAAACTTTTTTTTAATCACATTTCTACAAGGGTCTCATAAACTCATTGCCTATAAATATCCCCCAAAAATTTGGGTAGTGGCCCCTGCATCATTCTATATCGCAGTGGCAACTGATTTAATATGAAAAGTGCTATATTTTAACTATAAATATCCCCCAAAAATTGTAGTGCCCCTGCATCATTCTATATCGCAGTGGCAGCTCCTATATTTTAACTCCTTATGTTGCAGCAGCTCCTCGTGACCCCAACATTACCAATTTTGGACTTTATTACTCTTAGGAAACTATATACTAAAAAAATATAATATATAAAATGTATAAAAAAATAAGTAAGAATAAGATGTGCAATAAAATTAAATGTGCAGGACAGTGTACTGTGGACTTAATAAATAATAATATAAGCAGGGATGTGCAAGAGATATACATAGCAGCAATGATGGAGAATAGTGGGTATCTTACTTTTATTAAATTGAGTCATGTTGATGTTATTTGACCGAGTTTGAGTTTAGGAGCCTGATGGCCTGGGGGAAGAAGCTCATCATTGTTGGAAATGAGGCCCAGAACCACAGTATCATCAGCAAATTTGACAATAGAAGTGGAGCTGTGAGAGGACACGCAGTCGTGTTTGTAGAGAGAGTAGAGCAGGGCACTCAGGACACAACCATGTGGGGCTCCTACGTTCAGGGTGATGGAGTTCAAATCAAATCAAATCACTTTTATTGTCACATCACCACAGCACAAGTGCCTTGGTGAGTGAAATTCTTAAGAGCGTGCTCCAGACAGTGCAAAAAAATAAATAAAAATGTACATATGGACAGTACATATTTACAGACTGTACAGAAGACAATGTGCAAAATAGACATACATATACTCAGTACACACAGTGTACTATAAAGACATACTTAGTTACCAATACACATTATACACCGTATGTACACGTCTACATTATGTACACATATATACATAGTAATATGTGAAGGTGCAACAGATTATAAATTTACAACAGATTAGTTGTGCAACAGATAGTTGTGCAAAGGTGCAACAGATTATACATATGCAACGTCGTGGATGTGCTTTGTATGGTGTCCAGTGATAGCAGATGTGTTAGTGCAGTGTGTGCATGTAGTCCAGTGGAACTGTGTTAAAGTGCAGTGCATGACATATTGTAAAGTGGGAGTGTGCTGTAGGGTGAATTAGTTCTGACTGTTCATTAGCCTGATAGCCTGAGGGAAAAAGCTGTCCCTCAGTCGTCTAGTGCGGGATCGGATGCTGTGGAGACGTCTCCCTGAGGGTAGCAGAGAGAGCAGACTGTGGGACGGGTGGCTGGAGTCTTTGATAATCCTCCGGGCTTTTCTTGTACACCGCCTGGTGTAGATGTCCTGGAGGGAGGGAAGCTCACCTCCAACAATGTGGCGGGCAGTTCGCACAACCCTTTGCAGAGCTTTGTGGTTGCCAGCGGTGCTGTTTCCAAACCAGGCGGTGATGCAGCCGGTCAGGATGCTCTCCACAGTGCAGGAGTAGAATGATCTGAGGATGCTGGGGCTCGTTCCAAACTTCCTCAGCCTTCTCAGGAAAAAGAGGCGCTGATGTGCCTTCTTCAGCACTGCGTCTGTGTGAGCGGACCATGTGAGATCCTCGGTGATGTGAACGCCGAGGAACTTAAAGCTGTTTACCCGCTCCACAGGTGTCTTGTCGATGGTGATGGGTGTGTGTTCTCTGCTCTGTCTCCTGAAATCCACCACCAGCTCATTGGTCTTGTCGATGTTGAGTGAGAGGTGGTTCTCCTGGCACCATTTAGTCAGGGTACTCACCTCCTCTATATAGGCCGTCTCATCGTTGTCTGTGATCAGGCCTATCACCGTTGTGTCATAGGCAAATTTGACGATGACGTTGGAGCTGTGTGTTGCTGTACAGTCGTGTGTGTACAGGGAGTACAGGAGTGGGCTGAGGACGCAGCCCTGCGGAGCACCAGTGTTGAGGGTCAGGGGCGATGAGGTGTTGTTGCCCATTCTGACCACTTGACTTCTGCCTGTCAGGAAGTCCAGGATCCAGCTGCACAGAGATCTGTTCAGTCCCAGAGTCTGGAGCTTCGCAACCAGTGTGGCAGGCACTATGGTGTTAAATGCTGAACTATAATCCACGAACAGCATCCTCACATTGGTGTTCTTATTTTCAAGGTGGGAGAGAGCAGTGTGCAGGGTAAAGGCAATAGCATCGTCTGTGGAACGGTTACTGCGATATGCAAATTGTAGAGGGTCCTACTGTTGGAGGTGAACTGGCCTTCTTTCACCACTTGAGGTCTGCCAGTGAGGAAGTCTTGATTCCACAGAGTGGAAGAGTTTAGGCCGAGGTCTGTGAGTTTAACAGCTAGCTTGATGGGGACTATTGTATTGAATGCTGAGCTATAGTCAATGAACAGCAGCCTTACATAGTTGCCATTTTTGCTGTCAGTGTGTGTGAGGGAAGAGTGCAGGACCTGAGAGATGGCATCATCAGTAGATCTATTTTGGCGATAGGCAAACTGAAGAGGGTCCAAAGTAACAGGGATGGAGGACCAAATGTGGTTCTTTAAAAGTCTCTCAAAAACCTTCATGACTATTGATGTGAGGGCAACTGGACGATAGTCATTCAAGCAAGAGGGTTTACTGTTCTTAGGCACAGGGATGATGACAGTTTTTTTAAAGGAGGTGGGTACCACAGAGGTAACAAGGGACTCAATAAATATTGAAGTAAACAAACCAGCAAGCTGATCAGCACAAGACCTCAGAACACGGCCAGTAATCCCATCAGGTCCGGCTGCTTTCCTGGTGTTCACTCTCTTTAGTTCCCTCCGAACCTCGTCCTCCGACACAGTGATAAAATGATCATCGCTGCTCTGTCTGCTGCTTCCTAGCGCGCTGATCGGCAGAGTTGAGCTGCCGCCATTGCATTCAAAGCGGCCGTAGATGGTGTTTAAATCATCGGCCAGCAATGGATCTGCTCTCACCTCTGCAGAGGATTTATTTCCAAAGGAACAGATGGTCCTTAGTCCCTGCCACATGCGTCGAGAGTCATTGAGCTGAAAATGAGACTAAGTTCTCTCCCTGTATCGGAGTTTAGCGGCTCTTACTGCACGTAGGAGAGCATAGCACGATGCTTTGTACTCGCTCATGTTTCCCGATAGAAGACCAGCGTTTTATGCGGCAGTGCGTTGGTTAACCGCATCGCGGATTGTTCTGTCCACCCACGGTTTCTGATTTGAAAAAGTCCTTATTGTTACTGTTTCAGTAGCTTGCTCAGTTATCGTGTCGACGAAGCTTAATGCTACATCCGTGAACTCGCTGACGTCAGATGAACTCACCCGGAACATGTCCCAGTCAACGTCATCAAGAGCCGCCTGTAGCATAGCTTCTGAACGGGAGGACCAGCGCGTCACTACTCTCTTCACTGGGAGTTCCTGAACGAGCCTTTGTTTATATTCCGGTGTGAGGAAAATTACGGCATGGCCAAAAGCCGGTAGTGAGCGGGCAATGTAGGCATTTTAAAACAGTGTAGCAATGATCCAGTGTATTCGGTCCTCTAGTTGGACAGGATACATGTTGATGAAAGTTCGGCATGACCTGCCTGAGGTTGGCTTTGTTAAAGTCCCCCGCAATGATAAAGGCAGCGTCAGGGTGTTTGTTAATGTAGCCGCTGAGCACATCGTGGAGTTTGAACAAAGCCAAGCCAGTATCTGCCTGTGGTGGAATGTAAACAGCAGTAACAATGATCGATGAAATCTAGCAGGGCAAATAGAATGGGCGGCAGATAATGGAGAGTTGTTCCAGATGAGGCGAGCAGGAACGCGACAGAATGGAGATATTCCTGGGGTCACACCATTTCTTGTTGATCATGAAGCACACTCCACCGCCTTTGGTTTTACCGGCCTCGGCTGTTCTGTCCATCCGTAGAACAGAAAAGTTATCAGACGGCGTTACAGCGGTGTCCGGGACCGAGGGCGTGAGCCATGTTTCAGTCAAACAAAGGATGTTACAGTCCCTTATGTCCCGTTGGAAACTTATCCTGGCTCTAAGATCGTCCATCTTATTCACCAAGGATTGGACATTAGTGAGCAGGATACTCGGTAGAGGAGGACTAGGAGCCCTTTCCCTCAGTCTGTTGCAGATTCCAGCGCATTTCCCGTGGTGCTTCTTGATCCGTCGCCTCCGGGGTTTATTAAGGTGGCCATTGTTCTCCTGCGTGTTCCAAAGAATGTCCAATGGCCACGTTGGATTCGTGTCCTGAAGCAGGTTAGTGTAGCGGTGTCCAATGTCCAAAAGTGTTCTTTTGTCGTAAACAATCAGTGCAGACGTTATGCGTGTAAGAAGAGAAAGCAAAAATACGTTAAAAAAGTAGATAAGAGCACAATCTGAGCAGACATGGTCTGGCATGCTGGTCTCCTGTTAAAACTATCCAAAGTTTTACCACGTTGGGTAGTAGAGGCTATAAAACTCTTCCTCCATGACAGACGTTTTGAGTACACATGGCAGACAAAAACTGCTCTTGGAGAAAACAAGCTAAAGGAATCCCACAGGGGTCTGTCCTGTCTCCAAGTCTCTTCAACATCTACAGGTGCATCTCAATAAATTAGAATGTCATGGAAAAGGTCATTTATTTCAGTAATTAAACTCAAATTGTGAAACTCATGTATTAAATAAATTCAATGCACACAGAGTGAAGTAGTTTGGTCTGTGTGCACTGTGTCCTAAAGTCTTTGGTTCTTTTAATTGTGATGATTTTGGCTCAGATTTAACAAAAACCCACCAATTAACTATCTCAACAAATTAGAATATGTTGACATGCCAATCAGCTAATCAACTCAAAGAACCTGCAAAGGTTTCCTGAGCCTTCAAAATAGTCTCTCAGTTTGGTTCTCTAGGCTACACAATCATGGGGAAGACTTCTGATCTGACAGTTGTCCAGAAGACAATCATTGACACCCTTCACAAGGAGGGTAAGCCACAAACATTCATTGCCAAAAGAAGCTGGCTTTTCACAGAATTCTGTATCCAAGCATGTTAACAGAGAGTTGAGTGGAAGGAAAAAGTGTGAAAGAAAAAGTTGCACAACCAACTGAGAGAACCGCAGCTTATGAGGATTGTCAAGCAAAATTGTTTCAATATTTTGGGTGAACTTCACAAGGAATGGACTGAGGCTGGGATCAAGGCATCAGGAGCCACCAAACACAGACGTGTCAAGGAATTTGGCCACAGTTGTCGTCAGAGAAGTCTTACATGGGCTAAGGAGAAGAGGAACTGGACTGTTGCACAGTGGTCCAAAGTCCTCTTTTCAGATGAGAGCAAGTTTTGTATTTAATTTTAAAACCAAGGTCCTAGAGTCTGGAGGAAGGGTGGAGAAGCTCATAGCCCAAGTTACTTGAAGTGTCCATTGTGTTTTTTGAAAACCAAGGTCACTGCACCCGTTTACCAATACATTTTGGAGCACTTCATGCTTCCTTCTGCTGACCAGCTTATTAAAGACGCTGATTTCATTTTTCAGTAGGATTTGGCACCTGCCCATACTAACAAAAGCACCAAAAATTGGTTAAATGACCATGGTGTTGGTGTGCTTGACTGGCCAACAAACTCACCAGATCTGAACCCCATAGAGAATCTATGGTGTATTGTCAAGAGGAAAATGAGAAACAAGAGACCAAAAAAATGCAGATGAGCTGAAGGCCACTGTAAAAGATACCTGGGGTCCATACCACTTCAGCAGTGCCACAAACTGACCACCTGGATGCCACGCCAAATTGAGGCAGTAAATAAAGCAAAAGGAGCCCCTACCAAGTATTGAGTACATATACAGTAAATTAACATACTTTCCAGAAGGCCAACAATTCACAATTTTTTTTTTTTTATTGAACTTGTGAAGTATTCTAATTTGTTGAGATAGTGAATTGGTGGGTTTTGATTAAATGTGAGCCAAAATCATCATAATTAAAAGAACCAAAGACTTAGGGTGAATCCCATTTCTTACCCCTTCCCCTTCGTCTTACCCCTAGCCCTTGTCCCTCGAAACCGAGTGGTAAGCGCTAGGGGTGAAAACATACCCCTATCAAATGAGACGCCACTTGGTTACTGTTACGTCATCATACATCGTCGCTAGCTGGCTGCTATGTCACCAGAGGTGACAAGTGTTGATCACAAACTTGCCGTCTGCAAACGTGTGTATGTCGATTGTGTGGGTTTTAGTGATGTTTTCTCTAGTCAGAGAAATGCGGGACTGTTGTGCAAATCAGCAATGTAACGTTAGCGTGGAAAAATAGCGATTTTTAAAAACGTTTCAATTAAGAACATGGTTGCAAATATATATGTAAGTTACAGGACTGTGTAGAGCACAAAACAAGAATGTCATAATTTTAAATAAATTATTTAAACCAAAAATACTCTCTGGATGGTCTGGCCGCAGTGTGTTCTGGGTACCCCTTGGTTTCAAGTAAGCTCGCGAAAATTCTTGGTTTTAAGGGGTATCCACCCCTTACCCTTACCCCTACCCCTTGATCAAAACGAAAATTGGGACAGCCCTTACTCTCACGTGAACGTGCAAAACTAAGGGGAAGGGGTAAGGGGAAGGGGTAAGACAGAGAATTGGGATTCACCCTTAAACTACTTCAGTCTGTGTGCATTGAATGTATTTAATACACAAGTTTCACAATTTGAGTTGAATTACTGAAATAAATTAACTTTTCCACGACATTCTAATTTATTGAGATGCACCTGTATATTAATGATCTTCCACCAACAGAGTCCCGCAAATTCATCAACGCCGATGACATCTGCACTGGGACCCAACATCAGACATTTGACGAGGTGGAGAACATACTGAATAAGTAACATGGTTTTGAAGGTTGACTTCCTCAGTAAGTGGTGACTCCAACCCAGTGCAACTAAGACGGTATCCAGTAGCCATCAGTTTGTCCTCCTAGCTTCGACCTTTCTTGACGACATTGGTCAATGCTGAACCGATTCCGGATGGGACAAGGTCGATGTGCAGTCAACCTTGTCCGGTGGGGCCAAGCCACCAATCCGTCCTGCAGCTGTGGGGAACCAGAAACCATGCAGCACATTGTCAACGACTGTACGCTGACTCATTTCAATGGTGGACACGAGGCTCTACACCTGGCTGAACAAGATGCTGTTCTGTGGCTGGGCATGCAATGCAAAAGCTAAGAAGAAGAAGAAGACTGTAACAAGTAAACCTTCAAAACTACAACCAAAAATGCTTTTCAGATTTGAAGTACGCTAAAATTAAGGTAACATTTTAATTGGCCATTGACCTTTTTCTTTTACTCTAATATTATCTGTTAAATATCATTATATCAAGATATACACGATACAGTACATAAATTATGTCAATTAAATAAATCATTGTATAAACCACAATCATTGCAATCTCGGCCCATATTGCATTGTCTCATGTCAAGCAGCCATAGATGTTTAATTAACATCTGTCTATGGTTCAGTGCCTCTAAGGACTTCATATGGATCTCTGACTATTTCTGGCACATGACAGGTCCTTCAACTCTAAATCAGGAGAGATGTGGGTCAGTGTGAAGTCCGGACAGTGCTTGAGCTCCACATGTCTGTTTTAGTTTGCTAACTCAGTTTCATAAATCACTTAACTCAAATGGAACTGACTTGTTAAAAGTGAATGAATTGTTGGTGTTGGCTGCTTTGTGCTGCTAAAAAGGGAAGCCTGATTCAAGTGCTTGGCATTAAGTCATATCAATCCTTTCCATAAGTCTCATTAGTACAAACTCAGACATGGTCAAAGGCTATTTAAAGAGACTCTTAGACAGTGTGCAGGCTCCGCATGTCATCTTTTACCCTCTCTTTCTCTCTCTTCTCCTCTGCTTCCCACACTTCATCATGAATAATCATGAGTGAGCAATCCTCAAACAGCACCATATAGCGCTGAATGATTGTCACACCGAATTATTACATGTCGCTTGCTGAAGTGCAGCACTCAGATCGTTCACAGTTGAAGTAAGTGTTAAAAGATAACTGGATTTTCTGAGAAAAATATGTGGTGCTTACCATCCACGATGTTAATCATGGTTGTGGGTGTTATTTCTAAATATGCAGTTGCTAGGGTGTTCTGTGTGGTTTCTAGGTGGAATTTATTGTGGGATGGCTGGTTGCTAAGTAGTTAATCAGCCTATATGGAATTAAAGTTCAGGTATTTGGGTCATTCTTGCCTTTGTTAAAAAGAAGTACACTTAGTATACTTTTAAAAAGAGTATTATTTTGTAAATAACTATATACTTACATGTGAAATGTTTTGGGGCACTTAACTGCATGTTAAATGCAATAAAATAAAATACGTTTATTTATATTAAATGCAAAAAAAACTGAACTTGGAGAGATTTTTTAAACCCACTTAAGTAGGACTTAAGTACAACTTTGTCCCCCAGTTCCCTTTCAGTCGGTCACTGAAGTCATGACCGACAAAATTAGGATCTCGCTAGAGAGACCTATCCACTTCGAGTGTAACTAAATGAGCCAATGGACATTGGCATGCGGTATTTCGCATCTAGCTCCCGCAGATCACCGCGTGAGTATAAGAGTTAGCAGGTGCACCGCATTAATTCATCCTTTCATTTCAGAGCCGAGCGGTAGTGGTTGAAGCTACTGCTCTCCTTTCTACAGAAGAGTGTTCCAGGATGAGTGTGGGTGTTATGGTGCAGCAGCGGTGGATACGGCCGTACGGGAGAGAAAGATCATCTTCCTGCTGACAGCCACACCAGGAGTGTGCGTAAAACCATCTCCCCTGTGTGCGTAAAAGAGTATTTATCTAAAAGAGCAACACAGGTGATCAATATTGTAGAACAATTCCACACTAAATAGTGACTAAACACAACCCATTAATACATGTTAACCAGGAGTCACTCTCATTTATAATCGCGGCATCGTCTGATAAAATCAACATGCATCTAACTAGTGGTAAAGGATCACAAAACTCACGGTTTGAATCACACTACGGATTTTGAGTCATGGATCGGATAATTTTTCGGATAATCAAAAATGTTTTTTTTGCTTTTCATTAATTACTAAAAGCTTACTTTACTTCTATACCCCAGCAGAAACTAACGTTACTAGCTTAGCTATTGTCAGTAATAAAACGAACAATTACACAAATTACAAGCATAGATGAACAGCCTACAAAATAAATTAGTAAATAAAAACCATAACAGTAGTATTCAGGTGCAGAAATGTAAACATTGAGTGTAAAACAACACAATAATGCATACTGCATAAGTTAAATACAGATTAATCTTTTGTTAAAGCCGTGGTGTTGTTTGATTTGCAGACAGAAGCAGGTATAATAGGCTGCTGTCTCTTTAAGACTAAATGCATGGACCTAATACTGACACACATCCGATTTTCTTTCACAGATGTATACGTTAACTTAAGACATATCCGACTGTGTTTACCAGAATACTTGCCAAAACGGATATCTTAACAACTTTGTGTGTATGTTTCCATCCGTTGAGGTGTTGTCTGAATCGCGCCTCTCTCTCTCTCTGCGTGTGCGCGCTTCAATGTGTGCGGCAGCGGCTGAGTGCAGAAAATGGTGTGCGAGTCCCAATTCGACTTAAGCAAGACATAGCGTGTGCAAATGATAAACTTTCACTCTATGGTGGTTAAACTTATCAGTTAATCCGCGAATCACATGACGTGTGTGCCGAACCGTGGGGACTGGTCCGTATGGATCACGGATCATCTTCGATCCGTTACACCCCTACATCTAATGTTACAGTAAAGAGCGGCTATGCGGTGGTTTTGGCAGCGCACTGCCTACGTCTAAAAAAAACAAAAAAAAAACAAACAAAAGGCCATAATATTCTCATAAGATCTATGCTCATATTTATAACTCCAAACTGTCCGTAAGTGACAGGTGCTTGGAAACGCTGTTTTGTCAGTTTATATATTCCATGGAAAAAAAAAACGCTAATAGGGTCTGAAAGTTGTTAAATATAGTGCTAAGTCGCGCTCATGTGTGAGAGACGCGGGAGCTGATGGCAGCGGATGGTGGATATTTGTGGCGGTCGATGTGGATATTGTGGATGACTTCTCTCTCATCACATTCTACTAGTGCTACAGTTTCAGTTTCGGAACTTTCACGCTTAGTAACACATACAGCTGCATCCTCGCCAAAATGCAATAGTGAAAAGAGACCACTCTCTAAAAGTGTCACGTTTCGAACGTTATTTAAATGACACCGGTATTGTGGTATTAAAAAAAATTATATCATAAGAAAAATAACACCGGTATTCGGTATGAACCGGTATACTGCCCAGCACTAGAGCATGCCTCACCCAGGAATGTGCTCAGTCGGTGCTGAGCTGCCTCAAGACTTTATTAGGCAGGACAACGGTCCCACTGTAACTTATTCAGAGGCTCCTGGGGCATATGGCTGCAGCTGCGGTAATAGTTCCACTTGGTCTGCTCCATATGAGACCGTTTCAGCACTGGCTCCATGGCCGAGTCCCGATGTGGGCGTGGAAACGTGGTACTCACCGGGTTCAGATTATACCGGCCTGCCGCACAACCTTCAGCCCGTGGACAGATCCCTCGTTCCTCCAGGCAGGAGTGCCCCTGGAGCAGGTATCCAGGCATTCTGTGCTATTCACTGATGCCTCGGCCACCGGCTGGGGAGCCAAGTACAATGGGCATGCAGTGTCAGGGGTATGGACGGGTCCCCAACTACGTTTGCATATCAATTGCCTCGAGTTGCTGGCAGTACGCCTTGCCCTGAGCACCTCAGAGGGCGCCTTCAGGGCAGGGACGTTCTGGTCCGTACATACAACACGGCGACCGTTGCGTATATCAACCGGCAAGGCGGTTTATGCTCACCTCCCATGTCGCAACTCGCCCGCCACCTCCTCCTCTGGAGTCAGAAGCATCTGAGGTCCCTTCGTGCCATCCACATCCCAGGAGTGTTCTCATGCGGCACTTCCTGGGGAGGGGAGACTCCATCCCCAGGCGGTCCAGCTAATTTGGAGTTGGTTCGGAGTTGCTCAGGTAGACCTGTTTGCATCTCCAGAAACCGCCCATTGCCAGTGGTTCTACTCCCTATCCGAGGCAAATAGTGAGCCTACTAGCACAGACACTGTGCAAGATCAGGGAGGATGAGGAGCAGGTCCTTTTAGTAGCTCCATATTGGCCCAGCAGGACCTGGTTCCCGGAACTCATGCTCCTTGCGTCAGCCCCTCCCTGGCCGATTCCTCTGAGGAAGGATCTACTTTCTCAGAGACGAGGCACCCTCTGGCACCCGCGTCCAGACTTTTGGAAACTTCATGTGTGGTCCTTGGACTGTATGCAGTGGTTCTAGGTGACCTGCCCCAGGAGGTAGCTCTCTCTATCTCTATCTTCAGCACGAGCACCGTCCACAAGGCAGACCTAAGTGCTGAAGTGGAACCTGTTCATCGAATGGTGTTCCTCTCACGGGGATCCCCGGAGATGTTCGATCAGAGCTGTGCTGTCCCTCCTGCTGCAAAGGTTGGAGCGTAGGCTGTTCCAATCCACCCTTAAGGTTTACATTGCTGCTATTGCTGCCCACCACGACCCCATATAGGCGAAATCGGTAGGGAAGCACGATCTGGTCATCGGGTTTCTTAGGGTGTCTAGGAGGTTAAGGGTGAATCCCATTTCTCTGTCTTACCCCTTCCCCTTCGTCTTACCCCTAGCCCTTGTCCCTCGAAACCGAGTGGTAAGCGCTAGAGGTGAAAACATACCCCTATGAAATGAGACGCCACTTGGTTACTGTTACGTCATCATAGATCGTCGCTAGCTGGCTGCTACGTCACCAGAGGCGACAAGTATTGATCGCAAACTCTCCGTCTAAAAGTGTGTGTACGTCGATTGCGTGGGTTTTAGTGATGTTTTCTCTAGTCAGAAAAACGCGGGACTGTTGTGCAAATCAGCAATGTAACGTTAGCGTGTAAAAATAGCGATTTTTAAAAACGTTTCAATTAAGAACATGGTTGCAAATATATATGTAAGTTACAGGACTGTGTAGAGCACAAAACAAGACTGTCGTAATTTTAAATAAATGATATAAGCCGAAAATACTCTCTGGATGATCTGGCTGCAGTGTGTTCTGGTACCCCTTGGTTTCAAGTAAGCTCGTGAAAATTCTTGGTTTTAAGGGGTATCTACCCCTTCCCCTTACCCCTACCCCTCGATAAAAACAAGAATTGGGACAGCCCTTACTCTCACGTGAACGCGCAAAACTAAGGGGAAGGGGTAAGGCAGAGAATTGAGATTCACCCTATATCCTCCTAGGCCTTCCTCTCTACCCTCTTGGTATTTGCCATTGTAACCCAAGAACACTTGATGTGTGATCTTACCACGCCGTGGATTTCAGAGAGTGCACAGAGACATAGCGTGCACACTTACCATAACATGGATTTAAACTAGAACCTTGATGTTACTGGTTCATGAAGCTGTGGGAAGTAAAGAATTCAGACCTCAACGTGAGAGGAAAACTCGGAACGCTCTAGGGGGAATAGCTTGCTCGTAGGTGACCCTTCTGGAAGAGGGGAGTACTACTAAAACCCATCACTAGAACAACCCACTTGTTTAGCAAAGGGAAGGTAACAGCATGCACATATACAACCCTCTACAGTGAGGGGAGCGATGCTAACTTTGACAAAAACGGCTCACCAGGAAGGCATGTTTTATTAGCCTGAAAAAACTCAGGAAAACCCTCTTATGAAGCTGCCCTAAGAGTGGGCTATCTACTTACAACCTTGGAAGGTGAGACATCACACTCTAGGCAAGGGCTCATGGGAGCCTGCTACTTAAAAACCTTAGGAAGGGGAGCAGTCCCTGAGCTAATACATAGGTATCCTCAGATAGCAATGCATCGCACCCTTCTTTTGAGGCTGCCCAGACCACAGGAGTGGCAGAAGAACCGACTGGGACTACCCAGACCACAAAAAAGTGGGCTGTCTGTTTGCAACCCTAGCAGGGGAGACAGCACCGTCTAGGTAGAGCTCAAGGAGATCGCTACCTAAAACCCCAAGAAGGAGATAAATCAATGAACTATCAGCAGCTGATCCCAAACAACTAGTGAAACCCCGGTTAAACCCTCCTATGAGGCTGCCTAGACCACAGGAGTGGGCTATCTACTTACAACCCAAGCAGGGGAGATCTATCTAGGCGAGGGCTCAGGAAGACCGCTACTTAGGAGCCTAGGAAGGGGAGCAGTCACTGAGGTTGAACATAGATATCTTCAGATAGCTATGAGTGTAGGAAGGGGTACCGGAGGTGGAACCGACTGAGACTACCCGGACCCCAACTCCACAGGAGGCCCCTCGGGGCGGGACATGGTTTCAGGGCATCCCAGTTCTGATAAGAAAGACCAAAGTCACCATAGGTCCAGTCTGACTGCAATCTAGGTTCCCAGCTAACCTCGGTCAGGTGGAGTTGATGGTGATTGCAGGGGAATTAGAGAGGGGAAGATAAGGGCATACGTTAAAGGCCCCCCGAGAGAGGTGAGTAGAAGTTAGGTCTTACTCTGGTCCGGACGAGAGCGTTGTTTTTGGGAACGCTTCATCTGGATCACCTCTCTCAGGTCTTGCCTACCTCTCTTTGACCCGCGCCTCCCTCCATCCCTACCCGCAGGTGGGGGAGGGGCACGAGTCACAACACTAACCTTCTGTGCCCGTCTCTGATCCTCAGACCAGGACGCAGTTTGAAGTTCCCACGAAGGGGAACTTTGCATGTGCTCTAGTATGTAAGTCAACACATCAAAATGAGTGTAGCCATTAAAGCACACCAAAAGCTGATACAAAAATGTTATGGTTTGAAATGCACTTTAAAGCAAAGTTTTTAATTTGACTTTGTTATAAAGTGCATTTTTGAAGTCTACTTATCACAGTATATATATATATATAATCTGCAAGTACAGTTTTCAAATATAAACTTTTAAGATTTAAAGTACACCACATACGCACATTCAATACAATTAAGAGCACTTAAGTGTCGGTAACAAACAGTACATTTACATTTAGACATTTAGCAGATGCTTTTATCCAAAGTGACTAACAAATGAGGACAATAAAAGCAATCAAAACCAACAAAAGAGCAAAAATATGCAAGAGCAATGACAAGTATTGGTTAGACCTAACGCAGTAGACGTAGCAAGTGTTATTTAATTTTTTTAAGAAAACAAGTAGATAGAATAGAAAAAAGAAAGCTAGTGTTAGTTTTTCTAGAAAAGCTAGCAATTAGAGAAAACATATGCAATTGATAGAGGGTCAAGTGTGTGTTTTTTTACATAAAAAATAAGTTAAAATAGAATTAGAATAGAGAGTGCTTATGTTAGAGCAGTGGTCCTCACTATTTTTTTCATGGGAGCCGCACTGATAGGGCAAAGTCAATCGGAGAGCCACTTTTACCGCGAAGTATCAAAAGTTACATCCAGTCATAAATAGCATGTCTTTTTATCAATCTGTCATCCCTGATATGCAATGCAATACAAAAGGGGCTATCATTCTTTATCATTTACCAGTCAAATTTGTAACTTGGACAAGATGATTTAAAAAAAAAACAGGTTTACCTTAATGCTGGGAAGACCTCAAGTTATTATTTTTTCAATACTAGCCCATCATGTGTTCCTGTGTGGCTCAGTGGTAGAGCATTGCGTCAGCAGCGCAAAAGGTTGTGGGTTCGATTCCCAGGGAACACACATACTGATGAAAAATGTATAACCTGAATGCAATTGTAAGTCGCTTTGGATAAAAGCGTCTGTTAAATGCGTAAATGTAAATGTATCATGTATATTATTATCTAACCATTTGGCGTTAAGAGCTGTTAAGATTAAAACTGGCAACTCCGCAGTGAGTCAGTGTCATGGATGTAGGACAGAGCAAATGTAAATATCTCTTTTACATTTCCTGTAGCTCAATATGGTAGAGCATGGCGCTAGCAACACCAAGATCATGGGTTCGATTCCCAGGGAAAGCAAGAGCTGATAAAAAAAAATTAAAACTGTAACTTGAATGCAATGTAAGTCGCTTTGGATAAAAGCGTTTGCTAAATGCATAAATGTAAATGTAATCTCTAGTCTATATTTCCATCTAGTATATATTTTTTAAAATACAAATTATTTGTAATAGAGCAGACCCTGTCTGACCGTGTCTACACCAGACCAGACAGTTGTCATGCCGCGCCCGCTGCGCTAAAAGTCTGTCTACACTTGACGCGAAAACGCGACAGTTACAAATCATTTGAACAAATCATACAAATCATAGTGCCAGTACAGTTCTTCATAAATGGAACGAGGCATCAGTTTACTGATGGGGATCGTGTCGCATCGCGCCGCATCCAGTGTAGACAACATGGGTTCCAGAGTATGTGAGCGGAGTGGAGCGCCAACAATTTCCTCTCCGCGCTCCGAGCATTTAATAATCACTCTGCTCCAGCTCCGCTCCAGGTTCACCATTTCCGCGTCTAAAGTATTTCAGTATGTTTGAAATATCACAGTTCTGTTCATAACATATATTAAAAGAAGAGATGGTAATACAATAAAATAAATAAAATAAAATAACAGGAGAGTTTCAAAGTGGCTTATTGGAAGTGTGCAAACTTTTTTTCCTACCACATGACAAGCTAAAATCAACATTAAAAGGTATAATTGCTGCTTTTTGCAGTGCCAATTTTGTTTCTGATGAAAAGATCAGTACGTTTTCGTCAGTTATTTTACTATTATCGCTTCATTTCTTAGATTTCTGCTCATTCGAAATCAGACACAGATGTAGGAGCACTGTAAGATTACATTTGTTTTAATGCATTATTGAGAGAGCGATTGCTTGTGAATAAGTGTTGTAACTTTTTAAACCAGTTGAACTCTGCAGCTCTGCCCAGACCCACCCGTGGGTCCAATATTGCATCATCATAATCATTTTAAAAAATCTATGAGTTATGCAGCACAGAACTAGACAAATATGGTATCATTTGAAAGCTTAGAACCTCAGCTTTCATGACCACCCCATCACTATTGCATTTATGTTACATAGAAGAAAATAATAAGGTCTGAATTCGACCCCCCTGCAATGACCCCCCCTTGAGAAAATCATATGAATAATATTAAATTTAATATTTATATCCCACAAACTCACCAAAAATAGACAAGTCATATATCAAATGAAAGCTCTGACTCTCAAGAATATCACTGTGCAGTTTATTTCACCGATCCAACAATTTTCAGTAACATTATTACCTAAAGATTCATTTTAAAAAAATGATTCCTTTGAACGAACAAACACATGAGTCGTTTTCCTGTTCGGATCAATAACTCCCTGTTGAACTACTAGCCTCAAATGCTATATCAGCTCGTTCATTAGATTGTTTTCTTCAAAATGAGACTATGTTCACATGTGTGTGAGCATGCATGGCCAAGTGACACTGTAATATGTCACCGATGACCAGTTCAAAACATGCGATGCAGACAGATCCTCTTATTTTCCTTAGTTTTGATTATCTTTGATTCTCGCCATCTATGATGACGTCATCACGCATCGCGTCATACGTAAAAAAAAAATGAGATTCTCAGCTTTCTAAAGACACGTGGATCATACTTGTAAGCCAATCACAACCAGAGATACATCTTCGCAAAGGTGAGGAGGCGGTGGCTTTTCTTGATTTCTCTCCACGTGTGTAAACTCTGCTCAGATGAGTTGGATGGTTATACGCGACTGGTTGAATATTTTGGACAGTGATTTTTCGAGTTGTTTCGTGCTTTTTACAACTGGTTTGAGCGATTTATCTTTGGATAATGGCTTCAAAGAAGGTCTTTGTTGGCGTGGAGGCGGTTTTGGCCGAACTGGATCGATTTAGTGATACTGAAACCTGCAGCGACGCAAGCTTTGACTCCATTACCCATGCGGCCTACAATGAAGGAGAGGACCCAGCATTTGAGTAAGTACACATTTATAAACGCTGTATTTGTGTATTTCATGAACAAATGCATGCAACAATACAAAATATGCGTGCAACAGACATAAGTACTTGTGCGTGCCAAAATAATTTATTACAATCCATGCACGTGCTAATTCAAATTGTCATTGCTAAACGTGCGTTTTTTTTTTGTCGCGTACATGTATTTGTGCATATCTGTTGCATGCATAACTTGGTTTATTTTTGCTCCTAAATGCATGTGTGTGCTAAAATAAACGAGCACGCATGCCATAGTTCAAGTAAGCTTGGGAGCTTTTGTGCTGTTACATGCATATTTGAAGTTTTGCGCGTTTGTTCAGTTGCATTGATTTGCATGCACGTGTTCAGGTGCATTCATGCATGTGTGTGCGTGATTTTTATCTAAACATAAAATGCATTCATGTTTCTGTTACATATTTGAATCGGTACATGCATGAGTTGTGCTAATTTATTTTTGCACACATGCATTTGTGTATCTTATGTGGATATGCAAATTATATTCTTGTATCTGTTACGTGCATATATTAATTATTTTTGTGCATGTAATATTAGCATGCGTTTCTGAATCTCAATGTGAATTTATAATTTTTTGTTTTGCAGTCTGGACAGTGAGGAAGAATGGCAGCCAGCAAGTTTGCCTTCCACCAGTAAAGAGGCCGTTCTCCCACCCCCCACCTCCAAGACCCCCACACCCTCTGCTTGCGGTTCTGTGAGGCCACGCAGAGCTAGAACTCCCACTAGAAAACCACTAAATGGTACAAGACATTTTTTTTTCATTTTGTTGACATTGCAGTGGTAAACAGTTTCATTCTCCACAAGTACCTTTGCCAGTCTCAGAGCAAAACTCCTCTCAGCCACAAGGAATTTAGAGAGAGACTTCTGTCTGAGCTGGCCACACAGTCCAGCACCTCAGATGCCCCAGAGCCGTCCACATCGCATGCCCCAGAGCCGTCCACATCTGCCACAGCAGCAGCTGAGCAATGTCTTCCGGAGTACTTTGGGTCAGATGCCGCAAGTGGGAGGAGAGTTTGTGCTTTGTGCAAACTTGCAGGCCTCAAAATAAAGACTCCGATGTACTGTACAAAGTGCAATGTACCCTTGTGCTTGGTGCCATCTAGAAACTGCTTCAGTAAATGGCACACTGATGGACACTCAACATAGTGTGCGGTTTCGTTAACAGCTGCAACACTTCAACTTTTTCTCTTTTTTGCACTTTTTTTTCTTTTTTTCTCTTTTTATCTTTGTGTGTAATAAAAATACAATAACTGCTACTTTCTCATTCCTCACTCATTCCTCACTCGTTTTGGTAATCTGTTTCATGACATGGGTTAAGTTAGGTGATGGTGTTTATTCTCTTGTCAAGTGTAACATGGTAAAAATTGTATTTATAGGTAATTAGCCTGTTTTTGCACTTTGAATAATTTGAGTTTATGGAGGAAACGCAGAGACTTCAGAGAAGACATTACCTCCCTACAGTAAAATCTCAATAACTTTTGTTAAGAAGGAGATAGAAAGATGAAACTTTTTTTCTCTATTTACTGCCACATAGAGGATTCAAAAGAAACCTTCCACAGGGAAATACATCAAACAGGTCCTAAATTACAGACTCTCAAATAAATACTTTATTAAAAAATCTATCAAAATCTGACTTTTTATCCTTGTTTATCATAAAATTGTGAACAAATACAATACAATATATGCAATATTCCACCAATGTGTTAAAATATAGTGTTGTCTGTAAAATGAGACCATTTTTATCCATGTACTCCAATGTATGTGGGCAGGACGCTCTTTTAAATTCAGGTAGGCCCAAGTCTTTTAGAAATCAAAAATGGAGACCATAAATGAACACTTGGGGACACCAGTGACTCCTTTCAGATAAATCTCAATAACTTTTGATTAGGAGGAGATATCAATAAAATTCCTTTTGCACCTATTTACTGCCGCCTAGTGGAATCATAAGAAACTTTCTGAAGGAAAATTGACCAAACAGGTCCAAAATTACAGATTTTCAAAAAAACAATTATTAAAAAATATATAAAATTATGATTTTTGATATGTGTTTATCATAAAATTGTGAACAAATACAATACAATATATGCAATATTCCACCAATGTGTTATAATATAGAGTGTTGTCTGTAAAATGAGACCATTTTTATCCATATACTCCAATGTATGTGGGCAGGACGCTCTTTTAAATTCAGGTAGGCCCAAGTCTTTTAGAAATCAAAAATGGAGACCATAAATGTACACTTGGGGACACCAGTGACTCCTTTCAGATAAATCTCAATAACTTTTGATTAGAAGGAGATATCAATAAAATTCCTTTTGCACCTATTTACTGCCGCCTAGTGGAATCAAAAGAAACTTTCTGAAGGAAAATTGACCAAACAGGTCCAAAATTACAGATTTTCAAAAAAAAAATGATAAAAAAATATATAAAATTATGATTTTTGATATGTGTTTATCATAAAATTGTGAACAAATACAATACAATATATGCAATATTCCACCAATGTGTTATAATATAGAGTGTTGTCTGTAAAATGAGACCATTTTTATCCATATACTCCAATGTATGTGGGCAGGACGCTCTTTTAAAAGTAGATATGCCTTTTTCTCTAAAAAATCCAAAATATGTTGCAGAGTTCAACTGGTTAAATCATGCTTTCACCTGGAAATATTCAGTAGCCTATCAGAAGGAACAAAGTTACAAATTCCTTGAGAACTAAGCTATAACATCAGCTCATGTCATCATAGCCTTCACATTCTTTTTTTATTTGAGTGATCCATCTCTATCAAGCAAGCTAAATATGTTTAACATGTGAATTCTTTCTAAATATGCCGTTATATTACGGCCGTTGGCATGAATTGAAGCCTACTCATGATGGAGCGGTGGTGGAGCGCTCTTGGAGCGAGTGAAAACCACGTCACTCCGACTTTTAAAATCCCTCCATTCAAAATTACACCGCTCCACTCCGCTCACGTACTTTGATGGGTTCTATTGTCTTTTGTCGGATCGCGCAACTTGCGTCCAGTTTAGACATGGTGTGAGTTTTTTAATGGGTTATGTTCAACACTTTCATGTTATAGCTCTGCTTGTTTTTAATGTTTTTATGAAATATCTGTATTGACTGCATGATCATATCATCATATTATTTGCTGCCATGCGAGCCACAAAGTAAAGCTTGGCGAGCCGCATGAGGCTCGCGAGCCGCGCAATGAGTAACACTGTGTTAGAGGGTCAAATAAAGATGGAAGAGGTGTGTTTTCAGCCGTTTCTTGAAGATTCTTTAGCCATTGCTGTTGTTTGAACTTTGATAACAAACAGACATGACTCTCTTGGCCTTACAAAGAAAATCCAGCTGGCCTGTCATCAGCCTCAGTCAGGGTTTATCATAAATACTTGTCATTCCACAGCAGACAACATTCACCTGTTCTCTTTGGCAAATCATTACCTTCATGTGATCATGGCACGGGTCTGAAAATCTGAATCATATTACAATGAATTTCAATAATGTTGCATTTCTAGTTTGCTGCCAAATGCTTCTGTTTTGATTTATAGCTGTTTGCTCTTATAATAATAGCATGACGTAACAACATCTTCACTGTATGTGTTTCACAGTTCCAGGACACAGCTGATCTCTTTATTTTAATTACTCAGGAATTTTAAACCAACTCCTATCTCAGTATCAAACTTAGTTGTGTAACATCTCCTGTATCTGTGCTCCAGACAACTCAGTGACAGTGTGTCTTAATAAAGAGGTGTGCTGCTATATAAGAGTTATCTAAGACTTATCTGGACGAGAATATAGTAGAGACTTGGGAGTCAATGGCGCCACCAGGGGGTGGCCAGGGGTGGCCGTGGCCACCCCTGGCCGACTCCTGGCCACCCCACTGGCCAGTATCAATTTTAGTAGCATCAGTTATGCATTTCGTCCCTAATGCACAGCCAGGCAGGCAAGCCGCTCTAGACCTTCGATCGCACACAGTAGCCAGCCCTCTCCCCCGCCCCTCCGTCCATGCCGCTGTTGCGCGCTCAGACAGCAACAGCTCAGCGCGTGCCCGTCGGTCAACAATTTCAAAAGAAGTTAAGAAGACGAAGAAGACTACCGGTAAGTAAATAAGTCAAAAATATTCTTTAGTAAAAGAAGACGGGTAATTATGTGTCGTGACGTGCTTTTTAAGTGCCAAATGGTTACAGTATACTGTTACAGCAGCTTTTTGATGTGTCTTTGACACGTTTTGACAAGAGTTACCTAGCTAACGTCGTTAGCTGGTGCATGTATATGTTATGTCAATTTTCAGACAATGAAGAGAAAGTCCACAGACATCTCTTCTTATTTTAAGAAGAAAAGTACAGAAGGAGGAGTGAAAGAGATGGCAGGGGAGCAACAGAGGCTTAGTAATAGTGAGGAGAAGGAGGAGGATAGAGGAGAGGAACAGACAGAGCAGCATGACAAGGATACACAGCCAGCATTAGTGACAGAACACAATGACGAGGAAAAACAGACAGCAGCAGCCCAGGGTCAGGGACAGTCAGCACCATTGGTCACAGAAGCGTGGCAGGACACAGCAAAATCAGGTGTTAGACGTGTTCCTGGACCAACAGGTGAAGTTACAATCACGTGGCCCTAATAATGAAATTGATGGCTAGCCTAGATAGTAACATCATCTGGAGAAATGTATGTTTTGTTTAGTGTGTTTCCATTAAATTACAAATCATGACATAATCACTTAAAGCTTTTTGATTCATGTTTATTAGTAGTTGAGTTTTATTAGTCTGAATAGAAATGCCTATAGGCCATTATTACAGCTATGATTGATAATTACGAGAGGGACTTATTATTATTATTGTTATTATTATCATTATTATTTTAATATCAGAATAACTGATTTTGCCTCTTGTTTCATTATAGATATCTCCCAGTCAAGAGCAGAGCAGCCCAAGCAGCCACATCTGAAAATCTTCCCTCGTACCTATCAAGGGGACAGAAGACGATGCTTCTCTAAAGACTGGTACAACACACATAAATGGCTGGGATACTCTCAGAGTAAAGACTCTGCCTACTGTTATGCCTGCCGGCACTTCAGTCTCCCCTCCTCAGGTGATTCAGTATTTACATCTGAAGAGGGGTTCAAACATTGGAAAAAGGCAACCTTCAAAGATGGGGGACTTTTAGGTCATGCCAAATCTGAAGCACATACTAGTGCAATGTTAGCATGGGCAGAGTATGAAAAATCCACTGCAAGCACATCCTCTCTCTCAGCCTCCTTAAATGCAGAATACAATAAATTAGTGAAGGAAAATAGAGAGTACATTAAAGTTGTTGGAGAAACCCTGCTTCTCACAGCTACGCAGAACATAGCACAGAGAGCACATAAAGAATCAGAAGGTGAGAATAAAGGAAACTTTCTCGCTATTATGGAACTGCTAGCCAAACACAATCCCACAGTCAAAAGAAAAATGACAAGTCAAAGAAATGCAACATATCTTGGGCATGACACACAAAATGAAATAATTGATTGTCTAGCTGAAATGGTCCGCACTTCAGTAACTAGTGAAGTTTCCCAAAGTGAGGCTTTCAGCATTTTGGTTGATGAGACTAAAGACCTAAGCAAAAAAGAACAGATGTCCTTTGTAATAAGATACTATTACAATGGGTCAGTATGTGAGAGCTTCCTTGCCTTTGAGGCAGCACAACGCCTTGATGCTGCAGCACTTTCACAGAAAATAATTAAAATTTTGCAGAAGCATGGTCTTGACTACAAAAACCACCTTGTAGGGCAAGCATATGATGGAGCCTCAGTCATGAGCGGAAAAAACACAGGTGTGCAAGCACGCATAAAATCAGAGGCCCCATTAGCTTTTTATGTGCACTGCAATGCGCATTGTTTAAATTTAGTATTAGTTGACAGTGTGAAATGCATCCCTGAAGCTAATTGCTTCTTTTCTCTTTTGCAGAAACTGTATGTTTTTGTGTCAGGGTCATATGTGCACCTAAGATGGCTTGAGGTACAGAGGGAGATGTTTCAGGGGGCCCCAAGAGAGTTACAAAGACTGATAGAGACACGGTGGGCATGCAGGTATAATGCTTGCAAGACAGTGAGAGACAGACTGTCAGCCATCATACGTCTACTAAAAGAAATATCAGAAGAGCAAAATGGTGACAGAGCTGTAGAGGCAAGAGGTTTATTAGCCCAAATAGATCTCAAGTTTGTTAGCCTCCTTGTAAAATTCACCAGTGTTCTTGGTGAGATAAAATATCTGTCAGATATTTTACAGTCCCCACAACTTGATTTGGGCACAGCTGTCACACTTGTTGACTCTCTTGTTGACACATTGGAGAGTTACAGAGAGGGCTCTCTCTTTAATGACATCTGGGACAATACTTTAACTCTTACTGAGCAATGCAACATCAGTGCCACACCTTCAGGCCGTCAGGTCAGACCAAGCTCTTTGCTTGAAGGGCATTACTTGTTCACTCCAATAGTTCAAAGACAAGAGAGCACAGAGAAAGAGTCCTTTCGGACAAGTTCATTCATTCCAGTTATTGATGTGCTTCTCTCTGAGGTGAAGAGAAGATTTTCTAAAGAAAATTGTGTCATAATGAAAGGGATACAGGCCTTGAATCCGTGCAGTGCCATATTTTGTGAGAAAGATGTAGTGTTTCCATTTGCATCACAATACAACTGCAGTACTGAGGATCTACAATATGAGATTCCCCAGCTTAAGCGCATTCTTGAGAGGAAGCAAAGTAGTGGTCAGGAAACACCAAAGGCATTAATAGAGCTCACTGTCTTTCTGGAGCCATTTAAGGATGTCTTCCACCAAATGTTTAAACTGTGCAAAATTGCACTTGCACTACCCGTGAGCACTGCATCCTGTGAGCGCAGTTTTTCTAAGCTAAAGTTAATCAAAACTGCCTTGAGAAGTACCATGACTGATGAGCGTTTAAGCAATTTGGGTGTGCTGAGTGTAGAATCAAGAAGGGCTAGGGCCATAAATCTTGATGACTTTGTGGATGTGTTTGCCAAAAATCATAGCAACAGGCGAATAAAGCTATTCTGAAGCCTGGTAATCAGAATCAGAGACTATTGATCCCTGTTGGGAAGTTCTTTTTGTAACAGTAATAATTATTTTTGTTTTACATTAAGCAAAGATAAATGTTTCTTACACATACTGTATAGCCTGGTAATCAGAATCAGACTATTGATCCCTGTTGGGAAAGTCCTGTTACATAAAGCAAAGATGTGATTGTTTCTGTCCTTGCTTTTATTTGTATCTGCCAGTATCTGCTTTTCCCCAGTAACTGTTTTGTTTGCAATAAATGTACACCATTATGCCAAATATAATTGCAAAATAAAAATAATTGTTGTGCAACTCAAAATGTTAACTGTACTGTTATTAGTCTATGCACATTATATCATTAGTAACATTAAATATAACAGAATAAACCAAAGTATATCAGTAGGAGTTTCCTTAAGTCTTTCTGATAGTTTTCTAAAGGCCGGTTTACTACAACAGTAGAATAAAATTCTGAAATTATGGTTTATAGTTTTGGTGTGCCACCCCAAGATTTTAAGTGGCCCCATCTGGCCACCCCTATGAAAAATTTCTGGAGGCGCCACTGTTGGGAGTGAACTTGTTTGATTTAGGCCATCAACAGCACAGCAACCCTCTCAAAACCCCCTAACAATGCCGTGGAATTACCCACAAAACCCTTGCATCGTGGTGGAGAGTTTTGAGGAAATTCCCTTTCACTTTGTCTTGTTATTCTTAAAACAATGCATAGAATAAACATCAAGCGCTGTTAAAAGGGGTAATGATTTTTTACTCAGTGAGCTATTTATATCCAACTCTACCTATACATTTAGCTTGTTTTTGCAACCTAATGTATTCAGTAATACTGAATATTATATAATGGCAACAACATTGCAGTAAGATCTTGTTTGTCAACATTGTTAATGCACTAGATAACAAAGAATGAGCAAAATATTTTAAAGCATGGTAACACTTTATTTAAGGTGTCCTTGTTTCATAATTTACATGCACTTACTATAATAACACTTAATTATGCATAATTACATGCAAGTAACCCTAAGACCAACCCTAATCCTAACCCTACCATATAAGTACATGTAGTTAATTAATATTACTCAGTACTTAAATGTATCATTGCACTGAAACAAGGGACACTTTAAAATAAAGTGTAACCTAAAGCTTTTTTTAGTCTTTGTTAATGTTAGTAAAAATCGAATTGTATATTGTTTGCTCGTGTTAGTTAATTAACTTAAATCAACAAACACCACACAATGTATTAGTAAAATATATTATATAAAAAATTATAATGACTCTATTGTTAGTTGTTTTACAGCAGAATGTTAATTTGTCTCATTATTGATGTTTAAAATGTGATGTGGCTTTAAAACAATATGCAAGACATATAAATAAAGATAACAACTTCACAAAGATGTTAAAGTTAACATGGACTAAGATTAATAAATGCTGCAGAAGTGTTGTGTGTTATTAGTTTGTGTTAATTAATGTAGTTAACTAATGTTAACAAATTAAACCAATTTGTAAAGTGTTATATTTTAGGTTAATATTTTTAGTATAGCTCAATATAATAATAATAATATTAAAATTATTATTATTTGTTTATTTACTCATTTGTCTTTAGAAATAAATTTGCAAAGTTACCCCCCAAAAAAACGTGCACACTGAATTGTTACATAGAGCTAAATTTATTTAAACAGGAAGTTCTAAGTAACGTAGTAAATGACTGCCATTGCTTGATAAAAATATTACCAGCACTTTCAGTTCCCCTGCTAAAAGCATCATGGGACAATGCGCTAATTATGTACAGAGCGGCTGAAAAACACACTGTGACCTTAAGATGTGAAAATGTCAACTAAAGGTTGAAAATCCACTCATTTTGACAACCAGATCATATTAGTTCTGCAAATCTGTTCTCGGTTTACAAGTAAAAATAGGCTATTAAAAGTCACAGCATTTTTAATATAAAAATAATTTATATTTAATATTTTAAAACACACTTGGACAGCAGAGCGCGCGGCTGAGCGCACTCGAGACTGCACACTCACACAACGAGACAGAACACGGAGCGCGAGTGAACGAACCCTGACACGAAACCGAAACTCAAGACATGAGTGCCAGGATCACAACACCACGCTCCAACATGAAACAAGGCATGCAGACGAGAGGGCATGGCTCGAGCATGCTCGAAGCAGCACGCTCACGTGAAAACATGACATGACGGGAGTTTCAGGGCTCTGTCACAAAACTAATGACAGAACCCTGACACTACCCCCCTCAAAAGGGACGCCACCTGGCGTGTGTTTTTGTTTTGTGTGAGCACATGGCTTTTGTCTTAGTTTTCTGTGTGCCATGTGCTCTCATGTCAATTGTCTTAACCCCACCCATCTTGTTACCTGTTTATTGGTTAATTTGCCCCACCTGTGTTAACAGGTTAACATCAGCCTCACTGTAGTCCAGCTGGTCCACTTCGATGAGAAAGTCGCAGGCAGAGTCCCTCACATCAGCCCCCTGCTGACGAATGCAACAAGCATTGACATGCTGGACCATTAGCTGACGGGTGGACAATCTGGTGGTGGGAGTTGGAAAAAGGAAGATGCCCATCTCTGCTGAGTCCTCTTTTGGCCAGTTCGTTCTGTCAAGGTTGAGGGGTGAAGGGATTAGGCGAGGACTAAAATAAAAATAAACAAAAACAACAGCAAAAACTACCCCGTAGGGGAAAACATGACAGCTGGCAGGCTTGGCAAGGCAGGGCGGGACAGGACAGGACAGGACAGGACAGGACAGGACAGGACAGGACAGGACAGGGCAGACAGGACACGACAGGATACATGTGATGACGAACTGGCACAGGACTGCAAACACAAGGAGAATATAAAGGGAGCAAATGAGGAGGGTAACGAGATAAACACAGGTGGGGCAAATTAACCAATAAACAGGTAACAAGATGGTTTGGGTCAAGACAATTGACATGAGAGATAATGGCACACAGAAAACTAAAACAAAGCCATGTGCTCACACAAAACAAAAACACAAGCACATGGCCAGCAAAACAAATCACCAGCCATGTGCAAAACAGGACATGAACATGCAGCTAATGAGAATGTTCATAAGCCACGTGTTCAGTTACCAGTACAATCTCATGACAAATCTTTTTTTTTTCTTGGCGAATTCACAGCTTTAAAAAAGTGTTCTATAATGTTTTTTATGTTCTAATGGTAACAATATAGATTAGGGAACACATATTCGCTATTATCTAAGAGTTTTCCTTTAATAAACTCCTAGTTTGCTGCTTATTGATAGTAAGTAAGGTAGTTGTTTGTAGTTGTTAAGTTTAGGTATAGGGTAGTATTGTTAAGTGATCTGGAATATGGTCATGCTAAATATGGCATTAATATGTGCTTTATATGTACTAATAAACAGCCAATATGGAGGTAACAAGCATGCTTATAAGCAACTAGTCAATATTGAATAGTGTTACCATTCTGATTAAGCTACATTAAAAACATACAGTTTTTTAAAGGATTTTATTTATTTATTTTAATGTGTGTGAACATCAAGGGAACATTCTATTTCATAATTTATCAAAATGTTACTTTTGAACTTTCTGAAACAAGTAGTAACGTTTACAAAATGTTAAATTAATGTCATTTCAAAAATAATATGTTCCATGAACAAAGTATAACGTTTTTGTGAACAAAGTATACATTTTAACGTTTTAAGAACTCCACAGCTAATAAAATATTTCTGAATTTTTTTTCCTAACATTTCATTACGTTATGGAATTGATTATTTCTGATTGTTCTCTAAACATTCAAAATGTCCAGTTAAAAAATGTTAAAATGTTTTAGTGTTGTATCTTGGTTATACGAACATTAAGGGAACAAGTAAACATTATGGGAATGTAATTTTCCAATGTTCAAAATGTTACATAACCATGAACTTCAACCATGAACATTTCATAAATAAAATGTTCCATGAATGGTTTATAAATAATGTTTTTGTGCTAACGTTTTGAGAACATTAGTAAAGACCAAATGATGCTGAACAAGCGTTTTATTACAATTACTGGAAGAATTTTTGTTCAGAACTTTGAGAGAACCTTGCAAAGATTCCTTGTTAGCTGGGTTGGTTGTGGTGCATTTTGTGAATCTGTAAACCTGCTTGCACTCCAGTGACAGTTAAATATTTAGAAATGGACCTTCATGCTTCATACTCCATACATAACCGCCACCTCCTTTTCTGGTAATTCAGGTTGGTAGTTCTGTAGCTTCTCTTGTGGCCCATTTGCACAAATCATGTTGGCCAGGTGTAGCTGCACATTTGCCTGCATATGCAATTCCTGACAGCAGGTATCTAGAAAAACTTGCCAAGTCGTTGTTTTTTATTAGTTTTATTTATGTAAGATGTTTCCAGAGCATAGCAAGGGACTTGGGAAGTTATTAGAAGCTTATGGCACAATTAAATGAGTGTAAAAATCAGTGCAGGTATTGCACTAGTGACTGCTTTAACCTGAAAACTGGTTTCCGTATAGGGCGGGACCAGGACGCTCGTGAGACGAGCTGCCATCCGACACCTGTCGCTTTGTTTTGTTTGCGAGACTCGGGAACCAGGGTGCTGGGAGGGCAAGTAGATGCGTCACTAGTCTTCAGTTTCAGCTATCATTGAACTATGAGAAAGACAAGGAACGAGCAAAAAGAGAGGCAAGGGAAACAGAACGAAGAGTGATGAGGCCAATAATTTGCTGATCTTTGAATCTGAGGCGATGAGACTGTCTCTAACAATACTGTAGCAGGAGAGAGATAGGATCATTTAGACACACATACAACATACAAAATGATGAACTGCTGAGGAACCGGTACTGAAATCAGCTTTTAAAAGGATTTCTGTCATAACACAATTGAGAAAAAGGATCCACTCTGGACTGTGAGATATACGCTGTTAAATGAGCATGAAGACTGGGAATAAATCGTTCATAGGTAGGAACTTTTTCTATTAAAAACTAACCTGTATCATCCTAGATCTAACAAAGTTGATAAATTTTACTGGCAACAGTTTACTATAACAATGTTTTGATTTGTTGACATTGTTAGTTAATACAAACTAACAATGAAAAATACGTATAAAGCATGTATTAATCTTAGTTAATTTTACTTTCAACACATTATTAAAATCTGTATATCTGTTAATAATATTATTTAATGGGCCTTGGCTTATGAATAGTTGAATTTTAATAACTAACATTAACACAGATTACAGAAATACTGTAACAAATGTGTTGCTCATTTTAATGCATTAATGGTAAGTAATGGGGCCTTTTTGTAAAGTGTTAACATCTACCTTCATGTGTACAGACTAGAATTGCTCTGTTCTGTTTAATTCTGTGTGAAATGTAGCTTTTAAATCTCCCATTTTGTGAGATTCATCGAGGTTGGTTCTTTTTGATTAAAAGTGCTTTACATACGCAGAAGACATAAAGTCAATATCAGAACTGATATATTCACTTTTTGTATCTCACAAACTGCATTTTTGTGATGTCAAACATACCATATGAATACTTCAACACATCATCAACCTATTGTAGTAACCTGACCCTTTATTTACAAGGGTCAGAAAAATAGTGGGCAGTGGGCATTAAAAACTATTTGCTGTAGAAAATGAATGATTTTGAAGGTTTGCAACACTTTTACCAGAAAATGGGACATGTCTAAATAAAGATTAAAGCTCTGATTTATGTGATTCTTATAATCATGAACAATACTTATAATGTTATACACACAAACACACTTTATGGGTAACAGGGTGACAGTAACATGGTTGCACAATTGGCCTAAAATGTCACTCATGATTGATTTAGGACTGTTTTTAAAAATATATACAAATTGTAAGAACAATAGTTATAATCACTTGTGTAACAGGGTTGAATATCTTTCAAATTCAGCAAACACCTTAAACATTTTAAAGAAAATAGATAATTTACTTCTATTCATGTTGTAGAAAAGGTATTACAAATGTTAGTTCTTAGATTTTAAAATTACTATTTAAAGTGAAAATGAGAGAAAATCACCTGGAACAAGGCACATGTATGACAGGTCTTGGTCATAATAATCAGCAGATTATGCTGTATTATGGTGCTGTATGATTTTAATTGTTGGATTCAAGTGAAAAGATAAAACCTCTGAGGTAAGATACATACAAAAAAATCCCATATAAAAGTATGCATGAACCGCAAGTTGCAACTTCAGTTTTGTGACAGATTTCCGAGGGAAACTGAATATTTTATAGAGGGCCGGGCTTGATTTTAGGGCTCCTGCTCACCTTTATACAGAAGAAATTGAATTCTAGAGTAGAAACTTTTGTCTAAAAATTATGAATGCCTTAAAAGTTCCATGAAATGAATGCCCTGAAAGTCTTTTCTGTGGATTCGCTTACATTGATTAAATGTTCATCACAAGACATTTGCACTAACAACTGAATCTCTCACACCAAATCTCTTTATAATTGGGTCAGTATATTAAGTATTTTCTGTATATTGTCTCCACTTCTTCTTTAAAAAAAGAGACATTACATTCAAAATCATTAACCTGACACATATTGTCTTCAGGTGATCAGCTTTGCAAGCCCTCATCTAGGCTTTGATCTCTCTGACTCTCTGTTTGTTTCATCTGTCCCCCGAGTGAGCAGGACTCTCTTTCACTTTTACATTCAACCTGATACTTAAGCCTTTCATATAGATATACACACACACACAGTGTCTAATTGTGCATGATTCAATGGTGGACATTATTCCACAGAAAAAAATTGTGTTTGATTACTTCCAGATAAATCAAATACCATCTTACTTTTCCTCATTAAATATGCTGTTTCATTTGGAAGCAGTTCCCTGTGGCACAATAGAATGTAAAATGGGTTATGGATCAGAAAGAGAAACAAAAAAAGTAAAAACACCACACATTCAGCAGTGATCATTTAGGGGAAATACCGTAGCGTGAAAACCCTGAACTGAACACAGATACATAAATTTAGCAGAAATCTGCAGACTTTCACTGTCCATATTTAGCAAAGCAGATAAGGCTTTGGAATATATAGTATGTAGTTTACAGTTTACAATAAGGTTCAATTTAATAGGTATCATGAAATAACGATGAATACTCTTACATTCATTAATTTAGGTTAATGGTAAATAACATGTATTTAAATTTATTTAGAATTTAATGATTTTAGAATTATATTGAATCATTAATTTAATTATGCAGCATCCTAATGCAGGTTTTCTCCTTTGCACCCCTCTGTGCTCCACCAATGGTACAGACCTATTAGCTTTTATATTCACATGACATTGCTTGTCTTTTAAATCATGTCTTCCTCATAATGAACATTCACTTAACTGAATAATGAGTGTAAATGGTTAGAGTTGAGAGCTGAAGAACATCCACTTACAGAGACGTCAATCCTCATTACAGCTCTTATTGAGCGCTACACAATACAAACACACTACAGACAACAATACACATGAAGCATATGAAGGATGAGAAGAGAAAGAGAGAGACGGAAGTAGTGGGAGGAAGTCATGAACAAATCAGTCAAGAAATGAATAACTCATTGAGAGGAACTGGGGGAAGAAGCAGATCAAATAGAGAGAAGTGAGCAGCGGAAAGAGTCAGCTAGGGCATATGAACTGTTAGTAATATTTTTTTTTCAGAATGGAAACATGTGGGGAGAAGCAAATAAATAAAAATATTTTTAAAGTAAAAAATAATACTTTAGTAAAATTCTTTCGTAACACTTTACATCTAGGGTAAGAAGGATTGGTAATATTTTTTTTCTTTATGTATAATGCTAAAAGTCAGAATAAACAACAAATAAATAAAAATATTTTTAAAGTAAAAAATAATACATTATTTGCACATTATATACAGCCTTATAATTTTAAATTAATAATATAAATAAAATGAATAAATAATAATAATACAAATAAATAAACCCACAAAACTACAATTTTACATTACATTATAAAAGTCAGTTTATTCTATAATGCAAATGTATTGCTTCTGCACATTATAATACACCTTATACTTTTAATTAATAATATAAATAAAATTCTCTCTCTTTTTCAGTTTAATATTCATGAATAATAATACAAATAGATAAACCACAAAACTACAATTTTACATTATAAACTGAAATGTAGCAAATGGCAGTGGAATCAGATAAGCACTATCCAGTGTTTCTCTGAAATAGGTGGTATTCCACAGAAGATCTTCCCCATCGTTTTAGTAATTTGAAACCTGAATTTCCCTCTATGGTTCCTCTTAACTGTTATCGGAAAGATAGGATGTTTGGTTAATACAAAGCATGTAACTCTGAAGTCGTTTGTTACCACGCCACCTGATTATTTAAACAGACTCAAGGCTCCAGTACTGAATACTTTCTGAGAGGTTTAAAACTGCCCTACCAGTGGAGCAATATCTGGTGTGCTAGATACTGCTCCACTGGCAGGGCAATTGCAAACCTCTCAGAAAGTACTCAAGCTCTTTGTGTAAAATGAAAGGATGACAAGGGCATTACGCATATGTAAACTGGATTTACAGATAGAACAGGTTATGCATTTCAGAAAAAGTGTAGGCTTATCAAGTGAAAATGCAAATTGCACATGACCCAGGGCTATTATCATTTACTCATTTAGTAATTTAGCAGACAACTTACAAATGAAGACAATAGAAGCAATCAAAACCAACAAAAGAGCAACAACATGCAAGTGCAATGACAAGTCTCGCTTAGCTTAATGCAGAACACGTAGCAAGTTATTTTTAATTTTTTTAAGAAACAAGTAGATAGAATAGAAAAAAGAAACCTAGGTTTTTTTTAAGAAACAAGTAGATAGAATAGAAAAAAAGAAACCTAGGTTTTTTTTAAGAAACAAGTAGATAGAATAAAAAAAAGAAACCTAGGTTTTTTTAAGAAACAAGTAGATAGAATAGAAAAAAAGAAACTAGGTTTTTTAAGAAACAAGTAGATAGAATAGAAAAAAAGACCTAGGTTTTTTTTAAGAAACAAGTAGATAGAATAGAAAAAAAGAAACCTAGGTTTTTTTTAAGAAACAAGTAGATAGAATAGAAAAAAAAGAAACTATGTTTATTTAAGAACAAGTAGATAATAAAAGAAACCTAAGGTTTTTTTTAAGAAACAAGTAGATAGAATAGAAAAAAAGAAACCTAGGTTTTTTTTAAGAAACAAGTAGATAGAATAGAAAAAAAGAAACCTAGGTTTTTTTAAAGAAACAAGTAGATAGAATAGAAAAAAAGAAAGCTAGGTTTTTTTTAAGAAACAAGTAGATAGAATAAAAAAAAGAAAGCTAGGTTTTTTTAAGAAACAAGTAGATAGAATAGAAAAAAGAAACAGGTTTTTTTTTAAGAAACATGTAGATAGAATAGAAAAAAGAGTGTTAGTTTTTCAAGAAAAGCTAGCAGTTAGAGAATAAATATGCTATTGATAGAGGGTCAATTGTGTGTTGTTGTTTTTTTCATAAAAAGAAGACAGATCAAATAGAATTAGAATAGAGAGTGCTAGAGTTAGAGGGCCAAATAAAGATGGAAGAGATGTGTTTTTAGCCGTTTCTTGAAGATGGGTAAGGATTCAGCTGCTCGGATTGAGTTAGGCAGGTCATTCCACCAGATGGGAACAGTTAATGAAAAAGTCTGTGAAAGTGATTTTGTGCCTCTTTGGGATGGCACAATAAAGCGATGTTCATTTGCAGAATGCAAGCTTCTAGAGGGCACATAGGTCTGAAATACTGAATTTAGGTAAAGGGGTGAAGAGCCAGAGGTGGTTTTGAAGGCAAACATTAATGCCTTGAATTTTAAGGGAGCAGCTATTGGTAGTCAGTACAAATCGATGAACAGAGGTGGGACGTGTGTTCTTTTCAGCACATTAAAGATTAATCTTGCAGCAGAATTTTGGTTTAATTGTAGAGGTTTGAAGGAATTGGCTGGAAGACCTGACAAGAGAGCATTGCAATAGTCAAGTCTGGACAGAACAAGAGCCTGAACAAGGAGTTGTGTTGCATGTTCAGAGAGAAAGGGCCTAATCTTCCTAATATTGTATAAAACAAATCTGCAGGTCTGGGCAGTTTTAGCAATGTGATCTGAGAAATTCAGCTTATCATCAATCACAACTCCAAGGTTTCTGGCTGTTTTTGAAGGAGTTATGGTTGATGAGCCTAATTGGAAGGTGAAATTGTGATGAAACGATGGGTTTGCTGAAACCACAAGCAGTTCTGTCTTAGCTAGGTTGAGTTGAAGGTGATCCAGCAAGCAATGTCTGCTAGACATGCTGAGATGCGAGTAGCTACCGTCGGATCATCAGGATGTAATGAGAGGTAGAGTTGAGTGTCATCAGCATAGCAGTGATATGAAAAGCCATGTTTCTGAATGACAGAACCTAGTGATGCCATGTAAACAGAGAAGAGAAGTGGTACAAGAACTGAGCCCTGTGGCACCCCTGTAGCTAGATGTTGCGACTTGGATACCTCACTCCTCCAAGATACCTTGAAGAACCTATCTGAGAGGTATTAGACTTAAACCACAGGAGTGCGGTTCCTGAGATGCCCTTTCTCAAAGGTTTAGGGAGGATTTGGTGGTTTTCCATTCAAAAGCACGACAGATCCAGAGATAAGATGAAGACTGGAAGGCTCTTGTATATCTTAGGGCTTCAACAACTGAGTAGGCAGTTTATCATGTCCATTCTGAAGCAGGTTGGTTGCTTCCAGTTGTCTGTGTGAAAAAGGCAGAGACTTGGTTTAACACAACTCTTTCAAGTGTTTTTGCAATGAAAGGTAGAAGGGAAACCGGTCTATAGTTCCCTAAAAGAGTTGGGTTAAGAGTGGGTTTCTTAAGAAGTGGGGTTATACGAGCCTGTTTAAATGCTGAAGGAAAAACTCCAGTGTGAAGGGATGTGTTAACGATGTGAGTGAGTGCAGGAACAACTGCAGGAGAAATAGCTTGAAGGAGATGAGATGGAATAGGATCAAGCGGACAAGTAGTAGGATGACTGGAAAGGATGAGTTTAGATATATTTATTATATGCAACTAAAACTAGAACCAAAACCAAGAAGTAAAATAAACATTAAAAAACTTTTTTTTTTCTGCTAGTTGCAAATAAATATTTCTCGTTTTCATTTAAATGAGAAATGTACAGTATCTCACAGAAGTGAGTGCACCCCTCACATTTGTGTAAATATTTTATTATATCTTTTCATGTGACAACACTGAAGAAAACACTGCTACAAGTAAAAGTGATGTACACTTGTATACCGTGTAAATTTTGTCCCTAAAAATACTCAACACACACATTAATGTCTAAACCGTGGCCACAAAAGTGAGTACAACCCACTCAGCAAAGACCTGAGTTTTCTGTAGCTGCCTTTATGTGCGTTCCCTTTTTACCCTAGACGCCACATCAACAGGGGACGTAACAATATATATAAACCTAGAGATAATGTGCACCAATTGTATTAGGGGTACAACAGCTGTCATTGTGGCAGTACCTAAACGTAACCTTTGTACCTTCTACCCCAATGGTGCAAGAGTACATTACTTCATTAAGGTACATCAGTGTTGGGAATTCTTTGGAAATGTAAGTTACAGATTACGTTACCCTACTTAAAGGTAATAAGTGGTAACTTTTCAATTACTTTTAAAAGTAAAGTAACTGAAATTTGATTACTTTTCTAAATTTCTAATATTTTCAACTATTAATCATTTTCAAACATGAAAGCAGGAGTTAAACTTACAGTAGAGTTTAACCTAATTTACTCACTCTCAAGCCTTCATCACTTGAATTAAGATTATATATTTTAATTTTAAAGGAATGTTGGAGCAAAATACCAATTTGCATATAAGTGGTCTTTGCAGTTTGGACGCAACACCCTCTGTAAAAAAAATCATCTTTTTTGATCCCCCCAAAAGCTAAACAGTCTCAATTATCAAGCAATTTTGATTTTTATGTACCAGCACTCTCTCCGTCCTCAATCCCCTGAGGTGAGACCCTTGAGCAGGCACCGAACCCCCAACTGCTCCCCGGGTGCCGCCATAAAAGGCTGCCCACTGCTCCGGGTGGTGTTCACGGTGTGTGTTGTTTGTGTGTGTGTGTGTGTTCGCGTGTGTGTGCACTTTGGATGGGTTAAATGCAGAGCACAACTGAGAATGGGTCACCATCCTTGGCCACACGTCACTTCACTTTCACTAAATTAGTTTTATGTCTGGCTGCGTAAAATTTTATCCAGACTGCTTTTTATAGGGCCAACAAGTTTAGTTAAAAAAAGTTCAACTAAAGGATGGATTAACAACCAGTTCAGATAGCTGCATCCAGAAGAAGTGTCTCCCATTTATATTTTTGTATGATTACCAATCGCCTTTGCTCTTCCACAGAAGAGAGTGGCGGGGTGAGCAGAGCTCATTGGCATGTAAAGAGATTGCACCGAAACGAGGGGTTCTTTTAACACCCCACCGAGACCATTTCAAGAACTAAAGAATCATACCCACTTGTGGAAATAGGGCACGATGTCCTCTTTGAAGCACAGCCATCAAAATGACTTACTTCAAAATCATTATGGTTAAATACAGATTTAAAATCATACAAGAAATTGTTAATAGCTATGATATTGATTTTAAAATCAAATATTTGCATAGCTAACGAAACACTGGAACTAATGATGCCTTAGAAAAAACAGTTAATTTAAAAAAAAGCATATACATACCATATAGGAAATTAAGACTTTCGGAAAACCATGATATACATTTCTGAAACATTGGTGCTTCAATTTTAGAGCAGTCACTGCAATTTATGAAAGAAATCAGTTAAATATGTATGTGGGAGTGTGTGTTAAAAAAAGAGTACCCTCTGTGTAATCCTTACATTTTCATAAGTAAGTAATTTAATTACACATCTTTTCTTAGTAACTGTAACTAATTACAATTACTTTTATTTTGTAATATTACTATTCCTTACATGTACTAGTTATCCCCAACATGTACATTTTACTACACCTTATGCACTTAAAAGTGTACTTTTAAGGGTACTGCCCCAGTGACAAGCTGTTGTAACCCTAAAGGTGCTTTTTTTTCTTTAGGCTACTTTTTGATGCCATAAAACCTCAAATATGATGATCCATTTGTGAGGACCTCTTTCCTAAAATATATATTCATGTAAAAGAACACATAAATACGTACAACATATTATTTAGAATTTGTATGATTAAAATATGTTGTGAACCCCAGTTTGTTGTCAAAACCCTGGGTTATGCCTTAGTTGGGCCCCTTTTTTACAGTTGCTGTCTAACCTGGCAAATATGTACTAAAAGACAGGATGGCATCGTATTACGGCACACTTATATAACTTACAGGGTTCAGTGGACCACATTTGGAGAACAGGCTGAAAAATAAATGATGTGGCTGAAAGTATCGCTTTACGTAAACCGTGATGCCGCAGCCCCCTCACACCCTTGACCTGGTCGGATGGTGGCTTGTTCAGAGATGAGAATCTGGTAAAACACAGGCTTTAACGGATTAATAATGTGCGTCAAACACCAGACACTAAGTAATAGGCGAATATTTTAGCACATCTGTTCAGCACATGAATGTCTTCTGTTATCAGATACCTTAATCTCAGGTATGATCCTCCAGCCCTGATTCCACTGCATGCTTTTCATTTCTATTGTGTTCACTGCTTCACGTTCTTCTTCATCATTACTGATAATAATTAGAGGTAATCTGTTACACAAGAAGAGATTACGAGCCAGCTGTGTAGTAATTTTCGAGAGTCCGGAGTTTAATCTGGTTCAGGTGAATGGAAGCGCTTCCGTGACCTCGTATCGCCCTCTACCGGCGGAACGGAGACCGGCGAGATCCGTGGAGTCACATCTCGCAAGTCTCCTCGGTTTACTCGGGGTGATTTCTATTTTTTCACTGCTTCACGTTCTTCTTCATCATTACTGATAATAATTAGAGGTTAATCTGTTACACAATGAAGAGATTACGAGCCAGCTGTGTAGTAATTTTCCGAGAGTCCGAGAGTTTAATCTGGCTCAGGTGAATGGAAGCGCTTCCGTGCCTCGTATCGCCCTCTACCGGCGGAACGGAGACCGGCGAGATCCCGTGAAGTCACATCTCGCAAGTCTCCTCGGTTACTCGGGTGATGTCAGAGCCTCGCCTCCACAACCACGTGCTCCGTTTATAAAACCAGCAGTCCAGGGCTGGCGGGGAAGACAGTAGCGCTGCCAGAACCTAGGAGTGCACTCCGTCAAGCCGATTGCTGGGAGATCAGCGCTGTGCAATAAACACAGGCTTAACCGAAGGAATACATTCCTCCTGGGGATTTATACTTATAATATTAACGATGGCAGTTACTCAGGCTGGATGTGACTTGACATACTGCAGGATGAGAGGCATCGTGTCCGTTCTTACCGGTACGTCTCAACAGATTTTAGTTATTCTGGTGTCTCTAATATATTTAGTTAGCATGTGTTTTTTTTTTTTTTTTTTTTTTTTTTTGGCGATATGTCAAGTGTGGGAAAAGAAAAACATTGTTTTTCAAACGTTTTTTTGTTTGTGTGTTGTACAGTCAATTTTAGACATAAGGTTTCAACTATTATTATTATTGTTATTATACTAATCTTATTTGTATATATCCATGCAAAATGATCACATGGTTAAAAATATTGAATTTTTCGGGTTTAAATATTTTTACACTGTTTAATTAAGTTAAATGCTGTGGTTCCATGGGAGTGATAGAAATGATCGTTCTTGATAAATAGCAGATCTGTAGGTATACATGAGCAGTTGTATAACACAACGCTGTTCTTGACATTAAACCACTTCACACGGATCCTCTGGATCACAGCATCTAAAACACGTTTTCTGGCATAGACTCGACGTGCAAATGATTCTTTCATCGATAACCTTTCATATTTCGAAGGTGTCCCATCACATATGGTTGACAGTTCATTCAGTTCAAGTGCAGGGTGTTAGTGAAGTCAGCTGTGGATTTCCTTCTGACGTAAATTCTTATGTATTTATTTATTTATGTATTTTTCCAGCTTTTATTAAAGAAAAGAAGATGGGCTTAAACGACTTCATCCAGAAGCTTGTTTCCAATCCTCCCATCTGTCAACAGTAAGTATCCAATATTTAATCATACGAGCACTGAAATAAACAAGTGCATGAAGCTTTCACAATTACACGTAGATATGTGAGCTGAAAAAGGCATATTCAACAAATAAGAGCAGATATTATTTCTGTTTCAAAATCAATAAGAAAGTGGTTCAGGAAAATTCCAGCATTCGTTCATAAAGGCAACTCTGTGACCTATAGTGTATTTATATAGATATAAATACTTATATAGATATATAATAGATACTTTATATAGATATAAATACACTGATGTGACTGTACTAGAGGATGTAATCCCATCATCTGAGTTTAGCTGTGCGTTCTGATAATTGTGTAGGTTAATCTGTACCGGCAAGATAAAGCCAAGCACCAGAATAGTGCTCCACGAAAAGCCGCTGTTCAGGCCGCCGCTTTGCCACAGTAACACCTTTGAGAAAATCCCTAATGTCCCCTAGACGAAGATAAGGGCCTGATTCAATTAAGTGCGGCCCATTTGGTCTTGGAGTCATTCAGGTCGGACCAGCGGAAATATTTCTCACTGCGTCATCTCTACCCTCCATATGCTCCACAATATTCATTCAAAGGTGTAAAGAGTTGAGCTCTCAATAGTCTAAAAGTCATATTATTTGAGCTGAGAGAAAGGTTTCAATAAAATGCTATTTGATTTAAATTGTATTAGTAGATGCATCCATTCTAACAATCTTGCACAAATAACAGCTGTCTTGTCAGGTCAAAAATACATTTGAATGTCCAACAAACCTGAAACTGCCCCTCATAAACTTCACCAACACTGCCATCTATCTGCCTGCAAGCGCATTACAGGAAATAATTCATTGGAAAGTTCTATACACGCTGTAAATTTACAAAAACAAACATTTTGACTAATTTTAAAGAGATTTTGAAACAAATCCAGATATGATGTTGAAGTCGTTGCATAATCATGCTCCAATAGATTTCCATTGTTTTATATTGTTTTATACAAACAGTGGGTCTTGAACAAAATTAACTCTCTGAAATAAAATCCATAAAATTGTTTTATTCCCTTTTCCTCAGTGACGAAGTTGGTTCGTTCTTAAATATCGATGAGAACCAGAATGAGGAGCTGGTGGAGAATCACCAGTGTTTGACCAATCCCAGAAGCTCTTTGGCTGAGGAGACTCAGTACGTAGTTACTCTTCGTATGTTTGGTTAAATGGATTGCAGTCAGCCAGACTGCTTGTTGTTTGCTTTACTAATGTTGTTTAATTTCCTTAACAGGATCAAACCTTCAGATTTTGACTACTTAAAGATCATTGGGAAGGGGAGCTTTGGAAAGGTGGGCACAAACAGCTTTCACACAGTCAAGATATCCATACTTATGTCATATTTCCAAGTGAGAATGCTAACGGCATCCTATTTCACAGGTTCTGCTTGCAAGGCACAAGGAAAATGAACAATACTATGCTGTGAAGGTGCTGCAGAAGAAAATAATTCTGAAAAAGAAAGAGGTAAAGCAGTCCTAAAGCAGTGTTCAGACAGATGTGAAAGCACTTTGCCACAATTGCTGTATAGTAACAATCACACTTAATATGTTTTTCAGCAAACGCATATCATGGCAGAAAGGAGTGTATTAATGAAAAATATCAAGCATCCATTCCTGGTGGGGCTGCACTACTCTTTCCAAACCACAGACAAACTGTATTTTGTGCTAGACTATGTCAATGGAGGCGAGGTTCGTAAACAATGCATTCATACTGTGCTCTCATATAGCTCAAAAGAGGCCACACCTCAGCTCTAAATAGCTGATTGACTTTGTATGTTTTTGTTTCTCCTGCAGCTGTTCTACCACCTCCAGCGTGAGCGGGTGTTTTTGGAGCCCAGAGCGAGGTTTTATGCTGCTGAAATCGCTAGTGCACTCGGTTATCTCCACTCACTACACATAGTTTACAGGTATGCGATTGGCTTCAGTGCCCCTAGTGGAGACACAGATGAACTGTGTACTCGATTCTGTTTATTATACTCTTATCACTTTCTGTCAATTTTCACAGAGACTTAAAGCCAGAGAACATCCTCCTGGACCCTCAGGGCCACATTGTGTTGACAGATTTTGGTCTATGCAAAGAAGGACTGGAATCTAACGGCACAACCACAACGTTCTGTGGAACTCCTGAGGTCAGTCATTCATGAATAGATCAACCCTCATACAAAAAGAAGTGTCCTACTTGAGTGAATAAATAAAGCATTCTAAAGTTTGGCTAATTGCATTTAATATAGATTTAAACTATATAACATTTTCACTGAATTGAAATTGACATGAAGTATTCTAAAAACAGTACATTAAGTTCACATTTAAGTATATTCTTTTTAAAAGTATGTTAACACAAGATAACACAAAACAGTGTTTTGATATATATTTTATTTTTCAACAGTACTTGGCTCCCGAGGTGCTTCAGAAACAGGCATATGATCGTACAGTGGACTGGTGGTGCCTGGGATCAGTGTTGTTTGAGATGCTGTATGGACTGGTAAGAAGACTTATTGCCTGAAAATGACTAGATCAACTGTAATAAAGGATAGATTTTGAAAACAATGTGAATTAATTTCTCTGTGTCTGTTTTTCTAGCCTCCATTCTACAGTCGCAACACAGCTGAGATGTACAACAACATCCTCCACAAACCTCTAGTCCTGAAGCCTAATGTATCCAACGCTGGCCGTGACCTGCTGGAGGGTCTGCTGCACAAGGACCGTACCAAGAGACTGGGGTCCAAAGATGATTTTGTAAGTGGACACATCACACCAGTGCCACATGCATAAAGTTTATTTTCCTGAGATTGCAGATTCTTATACAAGCTTTTGCTTATTTGTAGCTGGAAATGAAGTTCCACAGCTTTTTCTCTCCTATCAACTGGGACGACCTCATGGCCAAAAAGATCATACCTCCTTTCATTCCTACAGTGGTAAGTTAACTTTTTAGCTGCAAAGGTTAAATTATAAGTAATTTAAAGTACATTTTAAATGTTTTATTAATCTTCTGTTGTGCTTTAAAGAAGGACACATATTGTGATGTGTTGGCTAACATACTAAACACATAACGTGCTTGATTATAATGTATTGTGTTATTTTACTACATTTAAAGTTAATATATTTTAAATTAACTAAATTGCAACTTCATTATTACAAATGTGTAAATTTAAATACATGACATACAAGTTTCAATAGAAATTATATGAAAGCATTTACCATAAATCATTGTCAATACAAGGTGGAAACATTAATATTTCTGATTGTGTGTTTAATAAATTCTCTCTTTATTGAATCTTTAGACTGGTCCCACTGATCTCCGGCACTTTGACCCAGAGTTCACCCACTTACCCGTGTCGACCTCCCTATGCAACACCGATAACCTTCACGTGACCAGCAGCGTACGAGATGCTGCCGGAGCATTCCCAGGCTTTTCTTACGGGCCCCCGGCAGACCATGCCTTCCAGTAACGGCTTCCGTGACCCTCCAGAACATCCATTCCAGCATCAGTAGACGCATCAAGAAGAAGGACCACAGTGTGGGACATTTAGCTCTTCCGATTTATTTGCATGCATGACCTGGCACAAGGGACACTCGTGCATTACAAAGAGGAATGTGGGACGTTGTAGGAGACAAACTACAGTAACAACACCTTCCAGAAAAGATCTAATGTGTGCCAATGGATGCAGAGAGGACCTGAGCTCCTAGAGAGAGAGCTTAGACGTGCCTGAGAGTTTAACTGATGATCTGTAGGGATAAAAACAGGCAAATTTGTACAACAAACTATTGCTTACCAGAGACGATGGCACCAGCTACTAGGCGAAACGCCTTTTGTGATCTTTTACATTTGATCAAAATCTCTTTGGATGATGTTTTATTTAATTGCATTTTCCATGCATCATTGCACAGTGGAGGTAAAGGATCAAGAAAAGTACAAAACTAATTAATGGGCTGAAAAGGGGGTTATTATATAAACCCCCACCAGTAAAAGAGGACTGTCTGACTCAAATATCAGTATTTTTTTACTGAATACATTTATTATCTTCTTCTTATTGACAAATGTTAATACAATTTTATAACTGCATTATTTATCATACTGCATTATATCAGTGTGGTTTAGCTTAACTGTTTCAGTCCTACTTAAGACTTCCTAAGCTATGTTTAGGTTT